>JAJEOU010001088.1:844479-1068028 GCA_021534815.1 Acrocephalus arundinaceus | reverse complement strand
AATGGGGTGGCGGGGGGGCTCTGCGGGGACAGTGGTCTTTGTCCTCCCCAAAGGGCCGATCGGGGGTGGGGGAGGCACATCCAGATGCAGAGGAGGAGGAGGTGGGGGGGCGCCCAGAGAGGACCCCCCAGCAGGCAGCACGCAGGTGCCCTTCCCCCTCTTCCCCTCCCTCCGCCCCCCTTGGACGCTTCTCGACCCCCCTCCCTTTCAGAGGCCGGACCCCCTCCCCGCACCCCCGGCACGCCCTGCACCCTCCCGGCACCCCAATTCGCGGACAACCCTCCCACCCGCGCCATGCCCTTCACCCCACTCCGCACCCCCCTCAGGGCCCCCCTTTGCAGATTCCTCCCTCCCCCGCCCCTCCGCGCTCCCCTTGCCCCCCCTCGGTCGGAAATGCCGCAGTGAAGCAGCCGCGGAGCATCCTCCGGCCGCCCCGGGGGCACGGGCAGCCCCCCCGCCGCCCCCCACCTGGTAACTGAGGATCCCATCGGGCTCGTTGCTGCCGGCGGGCATGGCTGGGCCGGGGGCCCGGGCACCCCCCCGGGGTGGGGTGCCAGGCGAGGGCCGGCGCACGTGACTCTTCCCCTAAACCCAGAGCAAGTCCAGCTCTTCCCCTAAACTCAGAATAAATTAAACTCTCCCCTAAACTCAGAGCAACTCTTCCCTAAACCCAGAGCAAACCCATCCCTCCCCTGAACCCTAAACTTGCCGAGTGCTGGCTGCAGTGAAATGTGGCACTGCTTGTGATTAATAAAAGCCATTAATTAGAAAAGTTAATTAAAGCAGTTAATTAGGAGAGTTATTAGGAAAGTGATATCGTTTCCAGCACAGAGGCACAGTTTGTAAATGGTTCAGGAGGGGTTGGGATGGAGCTGGGAAGAGATTTCCTTGTTTCCATGATTTTCCTTGATTTTCCTTGATTTTCCTTGATTTTCCTTGATTTTCCTTGATCCCTGTTCCGTGTGCAGCCCTGTCCCTCCTGCTGCTCTGGGATGGGCCCTGGGGACATTTCCTTGTGTTTGTCAAGGTTGTTTCATTCCCTTGTTCCTATCTCTGAAAAATCCAGCCAAAACATCACAAATCTAAAGCCAGCCAAGGCAAAACTGATATGAATTGGATTCCTTCAACTCCAAATATTCATTAATTCTTGTACCAACTCCGAGGCCTCATTTAGTTCAATTCCCTGATCTTCAATAGTTGAGACAGATTTATACATGAAATAAATGTAGATTTAACCTAAGAGAAAAATAAAAGCTTTTCCCACACCATTTTTTTCCCTGTAAAAAAAAGACAAAATCAACTTAGCAAAAAAATCAAACTGACAGCACATTAAATAGTCTGGTTTAGATAATCCCAGTAATATTTAGGTGCCCAACAAGCAGCTCATAATATAAACATATCAACAGTTATTGATTAAATTATTAAATTGATTGAATTATTAAATTGATTGATTAAATTATTATTTAATTTAATCAATTTATGAATAATTATAATATAATCATTATAATATAATTATACTACACTATACTATAATATCCTAGACTAGAATAGAATAATACTGTAATATAATATATTTACTAAATTATTATTTAATTTAGTAAATTTGTAAATAATATACGATACTATATTATACTATTCTATAATATAATAATATATATTATCATATTATAATACAATATATAATATATAATATATAACACATAAGACAGCATATGATATATAATATATAATATATAATATATATTATAATATATGATATATGATATATAATATGTAATATATAATATATAATATATATGGTTTTTTGTTTAATTTAATTCAATAAATTATTATTTAATTCAATAGTTATTATTAAATTGATAATACAGTTATCAATTTAATAAAAGCAGTTATTTTGGGGACAGTTAAAAGTCTCATTGGTCCCACACAGCTCGATCAGGTCCCATAAAAAGGGAAAATTCATCCCAGGATGGATCAATTATTAAAAATCAGGAAAAGTCCATCGGGTGTGGGTTCAATTCCCAACTCCTTTTCTGCCCTGGCAGCTCCAGGGGGAAACTCTGGCACTGGTGAGAGTGAAAGGGCAGAGTGACCACCCCAAACCAGTGCCCTCCCCTCTCAGGACTGGTCAAACTGGTCAGCCCAGGCTCCCGGTGGGAGTGGGGAGTGTCAGAGCCCCCCCAGCGCCCGAGGAGCTTTTGGAAATCTCTCCAGGAATTGGGATTTTCCCTCTTTTTCTGCAGCACCCAGCGCCCCCCGGCGTTTGTGTCCCGCAGGAATTGCAATCCCTGCACCCCTGGGTGGGGCAGAGCCAGCTCAGAGTGGGAGGAGAAAGGTGAGCACCGGTCACTCGGGACAGTGACCACTGAGTGACCCCCAAAGGGGTCAGTGGGGTCAGGCAGTGCCCTGCTGTCCTCCCTGAGGGTCAGCCGGGCTCTGTGCCAGGGCTGGGTCACTCCAGGAGCCCCAACGCCAGAGCTGGACCTCACTGACCCTCACTGACCCTCACTGACCCTCACTGACCCTCACTGACCACTGCACCCACCCAAGGGACCCTCACTGACCATGGCACCACACCCAAGGGATCCTCACTGACCACTGCACCCACCCAAGGGACCCTCACTGACCAGTGCACCACCCAAGGGATCCTCACTGACCACTGACCATTGCATCCCACCCAAGGGATCCTCACTGACCACTGACCACTGACCACTGCACCCACCCAAGGGATCCTCACTGACCACTGACCATTGCATCCCACCCAAGGGATCCTCACTGACCACTGCACCCACCCAAGGGATCCTCACTGACCACTGCACCACCCCCAAGGGATCCTCACTGACCACTGCACCACCCAAGGGACCCTCACTGACCACTGACCACTGCACCCCCCTCAAGGGATCCTCACTGACCATTGCACTGCACCGAAGGGACCTTCACTGACCACTGCACCCCACGCATGGGACCCTCACTGACCAGTGCACCCCACCCAAGGGATCCTACTGACCACTGACCACTGACCACTGCACCCACCCAAGGGACCCTCACTGACCACTGACCACTGCACCCACCCAAGGGATCCTGGCATTGCCTGGCCGGCTCAGCGGGTTTAGGGAAAGAGTTTAATTGATTCTGAGTTTAATTGATTCTGAGTTTAATTGATTCTGACTTTAGGGAAGAGTTGGATTTGCTCTGGGTTTGGAGGAAGAGTTGGGTTTGCTCCGGGTTTGGGGGAAACACTGGATTTACTGTGGGTTTAGGGGAAGAGTTTAATTGACTCTGGGGTTGGGGGTGATTTGGATTTGCTCTGGGCCTTGCAGAGAAACAACCACGATTCTCAGGAGGTTCAGGAACAGGTGCTGGACCCTCCGAGGGTCAGGGCTTTCCTGCCCATTAACCCCCCTGAGGGTCATTTGGGCTTCCTCAGGGACAAAACCTCAGCAAAGGTTTTTGGGGCACACCAGAAAACCTCTCAGTGGGTCTGATGTGCCCAGGTCACAGCGAGAGGAGAGGAATCAGAGCAGTGGGGAGCACTGAGGATCCTTCTGGAGATTTCTGTCACTTCCCCCTTGTCCAACCTCCTGCCTGCCCTCATCCCACGGGAAAACCTCTGGATTCCCAGAGTGATCCCGTCCCTGGCACCCATAAAATCTTCCAGCCAGGGTGGAATGTTTTAACCCAGGGTGGTGTTGGGGGAACCCTTGGGGTGAATTAGGGTGAAATGACACTGAATGATCTGGGAATGTAAATGTATAAATAAGATTTGTGTAGGATAGGGTTTAGAACAATTTGGAGCAGGTTTGGAGGTGTTTGGGGTGTTCTCA
This sequence comes from Acrocephalus arundinaceus, assembly GCA_021534815.1. NCBI lineage: Eukaryota > Metazoa > Chordata > Aves > Passeriformes > Sylviidae > Acrocephalus > Acrocephalus arundinaceus. The sequence goes on along the minus strand of JAJEOU010001088.1, from coordinate 1,064,204 downwards.
TCTACGATAATATGGAAACAAAAACAAAAATAACACAAAAGGAGAAGGGAGAGGAAAGGAAAGGAAAGGAAAGGAAAGGAAAGGAAAGGAAAGGAAAGGAAAGGAAAGGAAAGGAAAGGAAAGGAAAGGAAAGGAAAGGAAAGGAAAGGAAAGGAAAGGAAAGGAAAGGAAAGGAAAGGAAAGGAAAGGAAAAAGGAAAGGAAAGGTTTATTGTTGCAACTTCAATGGTCAAAGGGGAAACACAAAGTTCAGGGGCTCAGATGCACCTTTAGGGTCAGGAGAACACCCAGGAACCACCTGGGGGGAGTTGTACCCTCCCTCTGAGCCAGCCCTGCCCCAGCAGGAAGGGGAACATTCCTTGGGAATGGGAATGGCCTTTGGGAACATCCTTTGGGAATGGGAATGGCCTTTAGGAATGCGAATTGGGAATGGGAATGGCCCTTGGGAATGGGAATGGCCTTTGGGAATGGGAATTGTAAAAAATTAGGTTCACTCTCCTGGTAAAATTCAAAAGTTTAATAAAGGACAATAGGAGACAAAGACAATAAAGCAAATTTTAACTGGGGGCACTTTGGGGGCTCTGATGATTCCTGACCCTGCTGGGACCCCGCGCTCCCTGTGAGCCAGTCCTGCCCCAGCAGGAGGGGGAATGTCCCCTGGGAATGGGAATGAACTTTGGGAATGGGAATTGGGAATGGGAATGTCCCTCAGGAATGGGAATGGACTTTGGGGATGGGAATGTCCTTTGGGAATGGACTTTGGGAATGGGAATGGACTCTGGGAATGGACTTTGGGAATGGGAACATCCCTTGGGAGTGGGAATGGCCTTTGGGAATGGGAATTGTGAAAAGCGAGCGTCACTCTCCTGGTAAAATTTAAAAGTTTAATAAAGGACAATAGGAGACAAAGATAATAAAGCAAATTTTAACGCTGGGTGCTCGGCACTCAGCCAAGAGCACACCTGTTATTTCAGAGCACCCTTTACACACCTTTTCCATTGCATCAGCCCATTGCAAATTCATAAACAATTATGCATATTTAAACATTTCCCCAGACTAGTTTACATGTTCCAGGAGCTGTTTAGCGTGGCCCCTCCTCAGGGCTGCCTTTTTAGGGCATGCTCCTTTCTCAGCTGTGGTTTTAGCCCATTCTTTTATCACCTCCAGCCTGGGGTTTGGTCCAGGCTTTCTGGACCAGGTGCTGATAGTTGGCAGATCAGCAGCAGGGTCTTCATCATCCATCATTAACCCAGCCAAGCAGGCAGTTCAATTACCACAAGTGTAACTACATCAGCTATTTCACTGTAATGTCAAAATTTAGTTAAAAGCAGAAATAAAAACTCTGTAGCAAAGTTACTTTAATGTTATACGTACAGCATCCGTTTTAATATTTGCAAAAAGCCAATGTTATTGTTGCCTTGGGAAGGCTGGCCTGAAACAGAGGCTGCACAGAGCCAGGGAATAAAGTTGGGATTTATTGAAAGGGTTCCAGGATCCACCCCGGGTCCCAAAAATGGCTGACCAGTCCTGAGATTTTACATTTTTATAAGTTTGGGTCCATTTGCATATTTGGCCTTAATTGTCCAGTTACAGCTTCAGGTTGGGAGGTCCCATCCTTCTTGTTCGTCCCTCCAGCCACCGTTGTTTGTACGTTTGGGCTGAAAGTTGTCCTTGGTCTTCACCAGGAAAAGGGTTTGTTTTGTGTCCCTGCTCTGTGCAGAGAGCTTAATATGGCAATTAATATGGCACTTAATAGGAGGCTCAGAACTACATCCCTAGGTAGCCCAGAATCTGAAAATATAAAAGTTAAGGCATCATTCTAATGTGTATTTATAACAGAAGAAAGGAAGTGTTGATTATTGCAACTTCCATGTGCCTTGCTTAAAGGGGAGACACGAAGTTCAGGGGCTCAAATGCACCTTTAGGGTCGGGTGAGCACCCAGGAACCGCCTGGGGGGAGTTTTAGCCTCTGATGGTCACCCCCAGTCCTGGGGGAGGCCCAGAAATGGGTCTGGGGGCACTTTGGGGGCTCCAGTGGTTCCTGGCCCTGCTGGGACCCCGCGCTCCCTCTGAGCCAGCCCTGCCCCAGCAGGAGGGGGAACGTCCCCCGGGAATGGGAATGAACTTTGGGAATGGGAATTGGGAATGGGAATGGACTTTGGGAATGGGAATGAACTTTGGGAATGGGAATTGGGAATGGGAATGAACTTTGGGAATGGGAATTGGGAATGGGAATGTCCCTTTGGGAGTGGCCTTTGGGAGTGGGAATGTCCCTCGGGAATGGGAATGGCCCTCAGGAATGGGAATGGACTTTGAGAATGGAAGTTGTGAAAAACGAGGTTCACTCTCCTGGTAAAATTCAAAAGTTTAATAAAGGACAATAGGAGACAAAGACAATAAAGCAAATTTTAACTGGGGGCACTTCAGGGGCTCTGATGATTCCTGACCCTGCTGGGACCCCGCGTTCCCTGTGAGCCAGTCCTGCCCCAGCAGGAGGGGGAATGTCCCCTGGGAATGGGAATGAACTTTGGGAATGGGAATTGGGAATGGGAATGGACTTTGGGAATGGGAATTGGGAATGGGAATGAACTTTGGGAATGGGAATTGGGAATGGGAACATCCTTCAGGAATGGGAATGGCCCGCAGGAATGGGAATTGTGAGTGGGAATGTCCCTCGGGAATGGGAATGGACTTTGGGAATGGGAACAGTGAACGGGAATGTCCCTCGGGAATGGGAATGTCCTTTGGGAATGGGAACGTTCCTCGGGAGTGGGAATGTCCCGGCACCGCCGGGGTGGGCCCGGGGCTGCCTTTGCGCTGATAAAGGCAGGGCAGGCCTGATAAGAGGCGCTGTCCGGGAGCATGAGGAGCCCAAGCCCGTCCCCGCCGGGGCTGCTGCTCCCGGCCTTGTCCCTGCCCTGGCTCCAGCCCCAGCCCCAGCCCCAGCCCCAGCCCCTCCTCCCCGGGCCGGGCAGGGGCGCAGAGCGACCCGGCCATGGCCGCGGGCTGCGAGTCCTTCACCGTGTACGTCCCGGTGCCCGCCAGGCTCCTGCAGGTGCGGGGGGGGCCGCTCCGGGGCTGCTGCAGCTCTGCGGGGTTCCGGAGGGTTGGGGGGCTGTAGGGTTGGGGTGCCGGCTCTGTTTGGGGGTGCTGTAGGGTTGGGAGTGCTGTAAATTTAGGGGTGCTGTAAGTTTGGGGGTGCTGGTTCTGTTCAGGGGTACCGCAGTTGTGAAGGTCTTGCTGTAGGTTTGGGGGTGCTGTAGGTTTGGGGGTGCTGTAGGTTTGGGGGTGGGCGCTGCAGGCAAGGGAGTGCTTCAGGTGAGGGGGTGCTGTAAATTTGGGGGTGCTCTAGGGTTGGGGTGCTGGTTCTGTTTGGGGCTGCTGCAGCAGCTGTGGAGGTTTTGCTGTAGGTTTGGGGGTGCTGTAGGTTTGGGGGTACTGTAAATTTGGTTCTGTTCAGGGGAGCCATGAAGGTTTTGCTGTAGGTTTGGGGTACTTTAGGTGTGGGATGCTGTACATTTGGAGGTGCTGTAAATTCGGTTCTGTTCAGGGGGCACCGCAGCTGTGGAGGTTTTGCCATAGGTTTGGGGGTGCTGCAGGTTTGCAGAGTTCTGTAGGGTTGGGAGTGCTTTAGGTTTGGGGTGCCAGCTCTGTTTGGGGGTGCTGTAAATTTGGGGGTGCTGTAAATTTTGGGGTGCTTTAAATTTGGTTCTGTTCAGGGGGTGCCGCAGTTGTGGAGGTTTTGCTGTAGGTTTGGGGGTGCTGCAAGTAAGGGAGTGCTTTAGGTGTGGGATGCTGTAAATTTGGAGGTGCTGTAAATTTGGGGGTGCTGTTTCTGTTGAGGGTAAGGGCGTGCTGTAAATTTGGGGGTGCCGTAAATTCGGTTCTGTTCAGGAGGTGCTGCAGCTGTGGAAGTTTTGGTGTAGGTTTGGGGGTGCTGCAGGTAAGGGTATGAATTAGGTTTGGGGGTGCTGTAAATTTGGGGGGTGCTGTAAATTCGGTTTGTTCAGGAGGTGCTGCAGCAGCTGTGGAGGTTTTGCTGTAGGTGTGGGGGTGCTGTAGGTGTGAGGGTGCTGTAAATTTGGGGGTGCTCTAGGGTTGGGGTGCTGGTTCTGTTGGGGGGTGGTGCAGCAGCTGTGGAGGTTTTGCTGTAGGTTTGGGGGTGCTGTAGGTTTGGGGGTACTGTAAATTTGGTTCTGTTCAGGGGAGCCATGAAGGTTTTGCTGTAGTTTTGGGGTGCTTTAGGTGTGGGATGCTGTACATTTGGAGGTGCTGTAAATTCGGTTCTGTTCAGGGGGCACCGCAGCTGTGGAGGTTTTGCCATAGGTTTGGGGGTGCTGTAGGTTTGGGGGTGGGCGCTGCAGGTAAGGGAGTGCTTCAGGTGAGGGGGTGCTGTAAATTTGGGGGTGCTCTAGGGTTGGGGGTGCTGGTTCTGTTCGGGGGTGCTGCAGCAGCTGTGGAGGTTTTGCTGTAGGTTTGGGTGTGGGTGCTGCAGGTGAGTGCTTCAGGTGAGGGGGTGCTGTAAACTTGGGGGTGCTGCGACCACTGGCAGCGTTTCACCCGCCCAAGGTCTCACCCGGGGGTGCCCTTGGGGTTTGGGGTGCTGGCAGCGAAGCACTGAGGTGTTGGGGGGCTGGGACTCCCCACCTGTCCCTCCAGGTGGGCTCTGCACCCCAAAACAGCCCCGTGAGGCAGGGGGAGCCCCTGGGGGCTGACAGGGTGGCGGGGTGACATCCCTTGAGCTGATGGTGGGGTCCCCTTGCAGGTCATCGTCATGTCCGGCCACGAGACCATCCGGGTGCTGGAGGTGGGGGTGGATGGGGACCCCAAAACTGCCGCGGAGGGAGCAGGGGGGTCCCCGGCACAGCGGGGCCCCCCAGGTGTGGAGGACGCTCCCTCCGGCACCCCGAGCTCGTCCGGCGAGGAGGCGGCAGGTGAGAGACCCCCGGCTCCTTCCCGGGATCATTCCCGGGACCGTTCCAGGCGGTGCCTCGGGTCTCTCCTTCCCGGGATCGTTCCTGGGATCGTTCCCAGTCTCTCCTTCCCAGGATCGTTCCCGGGATCGTTCCCAGTCTCTCCTTCCCGGGATCCTTCCCGGGATCGTTCCCGGTCTCTCCTTCCCAGGATCGTTCCCGGGATCGTTCCCGGTCTCTCCTTCCCGGGACCGTTCCCAGGTCCCTCCCCGGGAGCAGGGGCGGTGTCTGGGTTGTCTCACCTGTGTCACCTGAGCTGCTCCGCGGTCCTGCCGCAGGTCCGCCCCCGGCCACTCACGGTTTGGGGAGATCCCGTTTGGTTCCTCGCTGGTTTCTGGCCAGCGCCCCAAATCCTCCCGCAGGTGGACCCCAAATCCTCCCGCACCTGTCACCTGTCCCCTGTCCCGTCCTCCTGCCGGGGGAAGGAGGAGGCCCCACCCGGGGGATGGGGGATGGTCACCGCGCTGGTCACACTGACCCATGTCACTGCCCCTGCCGTGTCCCCTCCCCGGGCACTGTCCCCACCTGAGCACACCTGTGGGAAGGTGTTCACTCCCCGGCTGTGCAGAATTTGGGTGCCCCCCCTCCTCTCAGCCCCACCCGTTTCTCCCCCAGGTAAAGCCAAAGCAGCGTCACCCGCTCCCGTCCCCTCGAGCCACGCCCCGAGCCAGCCCGGCGTGACCCACCTGGCCGTGCAGGCCACCCCACAGGTAACTGTCCCCCGGGGCCGGGGGGCCAGGGGGGACCCCGGGGGGTGTCCGCAGAGAGGGGGTGGCCAGGCGAGGGGACCCCTTTTGTCCCCCCCCCCACACCGAGGGGTCCCCACAGAGCTGGGGGGGAGGGAGGCCCTGGGTGCCCCTGGTCTCTCTATGGGGAAGGGGCTCCGTGTAAGGGGGGACCCCGAGGTGAAGGGGATCCCCTCTCTGTCCCCATCCCCCACAGGGTGGGTATCAGCAGGAAGGGGGGACCCCCTCCAGGGGGGGAACTCCACAGCCCCCCAGTGCCCCCCATTAGCAGAGCTCCCCCCCATCTCCCCACGGAGAGGGGTTCACAGGTGAGGGGGGCTCCCCCTTTGCCTCCCCCCCCACCCCCAGAGGTTCACCAGGGAGCCCCCCAGGATCTCCCACCCCCAGGGGCTCACCAGATAAGGGGGGCACCTCCCTTGCCCCCCTCCCCGAGAGGGATTCACCGGGGAGCTCCCCCTTTGCCCCCTCCCCGCAGAGGGGTGTCCCAGGCCGGGCGGGGTGGGCCCTGGTGGGGGTTTCCCTGATGCTGAGCAGGGCGTTGATTTGTGTTTCTCTTTCAAATCTCATTTATCTCCGCAGGTGTTGGCTCAGGAAAGCTTAGCCACAGGTGTGACAGGAGTAATGGTTCCAGCAGGGACAGTTACTCAACCTCTTCTTATCCCCATCAGTATTGCAGGTCAGGTGACAGGCCAGCAGGCGCTGGCCCTGGTGACAATTCCCACAGCAACGCTCGCCGCGCTCCCGGGACTGACGCCGGCGGCACCCGCGGGGGCGATTTTCAAACCGCCCGTAGCCAATCTGACAGGTAACCGCAGGTAACCGGCCTGCCCCGCCCGCCCGCGCACCGCAGCGGGAACGGGCTGCCACAAACCCGGGGAGTTTGAGTGGAAAAGGTGCAGAATCGGGGCTCCGGCTGGGGCCACAGGAGGGGTCTGAAACGGGCTTGAGTTCGGGGATTTGAATAAAAAAGGTCTCAATGTGGGGCTCCAGATGCGGCACCAGGTGCAGATTTGGGGCTCCAGCTGGGGCCACAGGAGGGGTCTGATACAGGCTTGAGTTTGGCAATTTGAATAAAAAAGGTCTCAATGTGGGGCTCCAGATGCAGCACCAGGTGCAGATTTTGGACTCCAGGTGTGGCTGCAGGAGGGGTCTGAAACGGGCTTGAGTTCGGGGATTTAATTATAAAAGATTTAGATTTGGGGCTCCAGATGCGGCACCAGGTGCAGATTTGGGGCTCTAGGTGTGGCACCAGGTGCAGATTTGGGGCTCTAGGTGTGGCACCAGGTGCAGATTTGGGGCTCCAGGTGTGGCTGCAGGAGGAGGCTGAAATGGGCTTGAGTCTGGGGATTTGAATAAAAAAGATCTCAATGTGGGGCTCCAGGTGTGGCATCAGGTGCAGATTTGGGGCTCCAGGTGTGGCCGCAGGAGGGGTCTGAAATGGGCTGGCTTTAATTTGAGAGATTTGAGTATAAAAGGTTTAGATTTGGGGCTCAAGATGTGATACCTGCTGTAGCTTTGGGGCTCCAGCTGTGCCCGCAGGAGGGGTCTGAAATGGGCTTGAGTTTGGGGATTTGAATAAAAAAGGTGCAGATTTGGGGCTCCAGATGTGGCACCAGGTGTAGATTCGGGGTTCCAGATGTGGCACCAGGTGTAGATTTGGGGTTCCAGATGTGGCACCTGGTGCAGATTCAGGGCTCCTGCTGTGGCCACAGGAGGGATCTGAAATCGGTTTGAATTTGGGGAATTTGAGTATAAAATTTTTAGATTTGGGGCTCCAGATGCAGCACCTGGTCTAGATTTGGGTCTCAGGAGTGGCTCCAGGTGCAGTTTTGGGTCTCCAGGTGTGGCACCTGGTGCAGATTTGGGGTTCCAGATGTGACACCTGCTGTAGATTTGGGGCTCCAGGTGTGGCCGCAGGAGGGATCTGAAACGGGCTTGAGTTTGGGGGATTTGAGTATAAAAGGTCTCGATCTGGGGCTCCAGGTGTGGTGCCTGCTGTAGCTTTGGGGCTCCAGGTGTGGCCTCAGTTGTAGATTTGAGGCTCCAGGTGTTGACTGCAAGAGGGGTCTGAATTGGGCTTGAGTTTGGGGGATTTGAATTTAAAAGGTTTAGATTTGAGGCTCCAGGTGTGGCACCAGGTGCAGATTTGGGGTCCCAGGTGTGGCTGCAGGAGGAGTCTGAAATGGGCCTGAATTTGAGGGATTTGAGTTTAAAAGGTTTAGATTTGGGTCTCCAGGTGCTGCTGTAGATTTGGGGCTCCAGATGCAGTACCTGGTGTAGATTTGGGGCCCCAGGTGTGGCCGCAGGAGGGGTCTGAAATGGGCTGGCTTTAATCTGAGGGATTTGAGTATAAAAGGTGCAGACTTGGGCCTCCAGATGTGGTGCCAGGTGTAGATTTGGGACTCCAGGTGTGGCCACAGGAGAGGTCTGAAATGGGCTTGAATTTTGGGGATTTGAATTTAAAAGGTGCAGATGTGGGGCTCCAGGTGTGGCACCAGGTGCAAATTTGAGGCTCCAGGTGTGGCACCAGGTGTAGATTTGGGGCTCCAGCTGTAGATTTGGGGCTCCAGCTGTAGATTTGGGGCTCCAGGTGTAGATTTGGGGCTCCAGGTGTGGCACCTAGCTGAAACTGGAGGTTGGAGCTCCCTTTGCCCCCTCCCCAACTCATCCTCAGCCCAAATCGAGTCGGTGCCATCCATGGGCTTCAAGGTGAGGGGTTTTGGTATAAAAAGTGTAGGTTTAGGGGTTTCAATATAGAAAGTGTAGGTTTAGGGTTTTCAGTATAAAAGGTGCAGGTTTAGGGTTTCAATGTAAAAGGTGCAGATTTAGGAGTTTGAGTATAAAAGGTGTAGATTTAGGGTTTCCAGTATAAAAGGTGTAGGTTTAGAGGTTTCAGTATAAAAAGTAGGTTTAGGGTTTTCAGTATAAAAGGTGCAGATTTAGGGGTTTCAGTATAAAAGGTGTAGATTTAGGGTTTTCAGTATAAAAGGTGTAGATTTAGGGTTTTCAGGATAAAATGTAGATTTAGGGTTTTCAGGATAAAATGTAGATTTAGGGTTTCAGTACAAAAGGTGTAGGTTTAGGGGTTTGAGTACAAAAGTTGTAGATTTAGGGTTTCCAGTATAAAAGGTGTAGGTTTAGGGGGTTGAGTATAAAATGTAGGTTTAGGGTTTTCAGTATAAAAGGTGTAGGTTTAGAGGTTTCAGTATAAAAGGTAGATTTAGGGTTTCAGTATAAAAGGTGTAGGTTTAGAGGTTCCAGTATAAAATGTAGGTTTAGGGTTTTCAGTATAAAATGTGTAGGTTTAGAGGTTTCAGTATAAAATGTAGGTTTAGGGTTTTCAGTATAAAAGGTAGATTTAGGGTTTCAGTACAAAAGGTGTAGGTTTAGGGGTTTGAGTATAAAAGGTGTAGATTTAGGGTTTCCAGTATAAAATGTAGGTTTAGGGTTTTCAGTATAAAAGGTGTAGGTTTAGAGGTTTCAGTATAAAAGGTGTAGATTTAGGGTTTCAGTACAAAAGGTGTAGGTTTAGAGGTTTCAGTATAAAATGTAGGTTTAGGGGTTTCAGTATAAAAGGTGTAGATTTAGGGTTTCCAGTATAAAAGGTAGATTTAGGGTTTCAGTACAAAAGGTGTAGGTTTAGGATTGCAGGTGCAGCACCTGCTACAGGAGGGTTCTGAAACGGGCTTGAAGTGTGGAGATTTGAGACTAAAGGTGCAAATTTGGAGTTCCAGGTGTGGTACCTGGCTGAGACTGGTGACCTCAGGGCTCTTTGTGCCCTCCTTGATTCACCCTGCCCCAGCTCAGCCCCGGTCCAGGCTGTGTTCACCTGCAGGGGTCTCAGTTGGGCCTGAATTTGGGGAGTCAGAGTGTGAAAGGTGCAGATTTGGGGCTCCAGGTGCAGATTTGAGGCTCCAGCTGTGGCACCTGGTGCAAATTTGGGGCTCCAGGTGTGGCACCAGGTGCAGATTTCGGGTTCCAGGTGTAGATTTGGGGCTCCCGGTGTGGCACCATGGGCAGATTTGGGGCTCCAGGTGTGGAATCAGGTGCATATTTGGGGCTCCAGGTGCAGATTTGGGGCTCCAGGTGTGGCTCCAGGTGCAGATTTGGGGCTCCAGGTGTGGAATCAGGTGCAGATTTGGGGCTCCAGGTGCAGATTTGGGGCTCCAGGTGTGGCAACAGGTGCAGATTTGGGGCTCCAGGTGCAGATTTGGGGCTCCAGGTGTGGCAACAGGTGCAGATTTGGGGCTCCAGGTGCAGATTTGGGGCTCCAGGTGGAGCACCAGGTGCAGATTTGGGGCTCCAGGTGCAGATTTGGGGCTCCAGGTGGAGCACCAGGTGCAGATTTGGGGCTCCAGGTGCAGATTTGGGGCTCCAGCTGTGCCACCCCCACAGCAGGCGAGGGGGCACCTGCAGGTGGGAAATTGGGGGGCTCGACCCCAACTCCTCGAGGCTCTCACGGGCCCCGCACCTGTGCCAGGTGTGTCCGGGCAGATTTGGGGCTCCGTGCCTGCGCTGTGCTGCCGCAGCCCCCGGTTCCGGTCAGCCCCCGGTGACGGGAGGGGCGGGGCGGGGGAGGGGACGCGGGCGCGGTGTCCCGGTGCCGCCCCACTGACTGACGGTGTCTCCGGTGTCTCGGTCTCTCCGCAGCCGCCGCCGTGCTCAGCCCCGCCATCCCGGCCATCCCGGCGGTGCCGGCGCCGCGGCCGCCCCCGCCGCCCCCGGGGCAGCCCCCGCTGCTGCCCCAGCCCCCCCCGGCGCCCACCCCCCCAAAGGAGCCCCCGATGGCCGTGCAGCCCCAGATCACCGGACTGACCTTTAACCCCGGCATAGTAAGGACCGAGCCCACCCCGGGGTCACGGGGAGCCCCGGGAGCTCCAGGCCACATCCCGGCCTCAGTTTCCACACGGGGGATTGTGAGCCAGGTGTCCCTGGAGAGGATCCCAGCCTCGGTGTCCAGGATCTGTTTCCCAAGCAGGATCCCTGCCTCAGTTTCCCCGTGCGGGATCCCAGCCTCAGTTTCCCTGTGCAGGATCCCACCCTCAATTTCCCAGGACAGATCCCAGTCTGTTTCCTGGGTGGGATCCCTGCCTCAGTTTCCCCAGGCAGTTCCCACTCTCAGTTTCCACACGGGGGATTGTGAGCTCGGTGTCCCTGGGGAGGATCCCGGCCTTGGTGTCCCAGGACAGATCCCAGTCTGTTTCCTGGGTGGGATCCCAGCCTCAGTTTCCCCGTGCAGGATCCCTGCCTCAGTTTCCCTGTGCAGGATCCCTGCCTCAGTTTCCCCGTGCAGGATCCCTGCCTCAGTTTCCCTGGGCAGGATTCCAGTCCCAATTTCCCCAGACACAATCCTTGCCTCAGTTTCCCCAGCAAACATTCCATCTTCAGTTTCCTCGTGCACGATCCCAGCCTGGTTTTACATGCAAGATCCTGGCCTCAGTTTCCTCAGACACAACCCCTGCCTCAGTTTCCCTGGGCAGGATTCCAGTCCCAATTTCCCTGAACACAACCCCAGTCCCAATTTCTCCAAACACAATCCCTGCCTCAGTTTCCCTGAACGCAATCCTTGCCTCAGTTTCCCCAGGCGGGATCCTAGTTTCAGTTTTCCTGGCCTCAGTTTCCTTGAGCACAATCCCTGCCTCAGTTTCTCCAGGATTCTGGCCTCAGTTTCCTGGGACAAGATCCCTGCCTCAGTTTCCCTGGGCAGGATTCCAGTCCCGATTTCCCTGAACACAACCCCTGCCTCAGTTTCCCCAGGCGGGATCCCAGTTTCAGTTTTCCCAGCCTCAGTTTCTCTGAACACAACTGCAGCCTCAATTTCTCCAGGATTCTGGCCTGTTTTCTGGGACAAGATCCTTGCTTCAGTTTCCCCAGACACAATCCCAGCCTCAGATTCCCCAGACACAATCCCAGCCTCAGTTTCCCCAGACACAATCCCTGCCTCAGTTTCCCCAGACACAATCCCTGCCTCAGTTTCCCCAGACACAATCCCAGCCTCAGTTTCCCCAGACACAATCCCTGCCTCAGTTTCCCCAGACACAATCCCTGCCTCAGTTTCCCCAGACACAATCCCTGCCTCAGTTTCCCCAGACACAATCCCTGCCTCAGTTTCCCCAAACACAATCCCTGCCTCAGTTTCCCCAGACACAATCCCTGCCTCAGTTTCCCCAAACACAATCCCTGCCTCAGTTTCCCCAGACACAATCCCTGCCTCAGTTTCCCCAAACACAATCCCTGCTTCAGTTTCCCCATCCCAACACGCTGCAGCTCTGCTTTGGGCAGCCCCAGGGATTGATGGATTGATGGATTGATGGATTTAGGGACCCCCAGGGACTCCAGTGGCCACTGTGGGGGGGAGTTGTGGGGGACAATCCGGGGGGTCCCGGCAGCCCCCGCCCCCCCAGCTCTGACCCCCTTTCCGTCCCGCAGCTCACGGCGGCTCTGGGGGCGCAGCCGCAGATCCTGGGGTCCCTCAGTGCCTCCCCCGTGATCGCCAGCCCCCTCCCCAGCGTGCAGGGGATCCCGGGGCAGCTCCTGACCAACACCCAGGGCCAGGTACCGCGGGGGTGTCCCCTGTCCCCCCCCCCCGGGTTGTGTCACCTGGGGAGGGGCTCCCGGCTGCTCCCAGCGTTGTGTCCCCCCCACGGGGTGGGTTTTTGGGGTCCCCCAGCGCTGTCTCCCCTCCCCAGGTGATCGGGACCCTGCCGTGGGTCGTGGCCCCTCCCGGGGTGGCCGCGGCCGCCCCCGCGCCGGCCCCGCCCAGCCTGCAGGTGACACCGGTGACACCGCAGCTGCTGCTCAACGCGCAGGGCCAGGTCATCGCCACGCTGGCCACGGGGGCCGCGCTGACCGCGGGGGCCACGCTGACCACCGGGGCCACCCTGGCCACCGCCCCCCCCGCGCCGGCCCCCGGCAAGAAAAACGCACCCAGTGAGCCCCCCGTGAAGAGTGAGGTGAGCCCGCTGACCCCTGAGACCCCCGGAGCACCCCCGAGTCACCCCGAGTCACCCTGAGCCCCCCCAAACCACCCTGAGCCCCCGCAGGTCACCCTGAGCCTCCCCATGGGTCCCTCTGAGCCTCCCTGGTCACCCTGGGTTACCTGAGCCCCCATGGGACCCCTGAGCCCCCCCAGGTTACCCTGAGTCACCCCAGGTCACCTGAGCCCCCACCAAGAGTGACCCCAACCCCCTGAGCCCCCAGCAAGGACAAGGGGGCACCCCGAGACCCCTGAGCCCCCCAAGCCCCCCGACCAGCGAAGTGGATCACAGCTGGGGGGGCATGGTGGGGGGGTGGCAGCGTCCCCAGCCAAGGGACTTTGGGAGCAGGGGAACGCCTTTGGGACCCTCCTGCACCTTTGGGACCCTCCTGCACCTTTGGGACCCTCCCTGCACCTTTGGGACCCTGCCTGCACCTTTGGGACCCAGCCACACAGCCTTGGGGGAGACAAAAGCGCCTTTGGGATGTGGCTGGGTGACTTTGGGACACCATGACCATTCCTGGGGCCTGGCCACGTTGTTTTGGGGACATGTGAGCCCCTTTGGGGTTTTGGGGTCACGTGAGCCCCTTTGGGTCCTGGCCACGTTTCGGGGGACACTGCTGGGACCTGGCTGTGTGGCTTTGGGTCACCGTGAGCACCTTTGGGTCCTGGCCACGTGGCTTTGGGACACAAGGTGGATTTAGGGGCCCATGAGCACCTTGGGGACCTGGCTGTGGGGACACATGAGCACCTTTGGGTCCTGGCCATGTTTTGGGGACATGTGATCCCCTTTGGGACCTGGCCACGTTTTTGGGGGATTTCAGCCCCTTTGGGACCTGGCCACGTGGCTTTGGGTCCTCCAGGCCGTGCCCCCTCCTGCCCCAGCGCTGTCCTGTGGTCACCCCATCCCCTTCCTGGTGCCCCCAGCTCTCCCGGTGGGACGGGTCCCCCCCAAGCCCCCGGGTCCCCCCCAGACCCCTGGGTCCCCCCCCAGACCCCTGGGTCCCTCCCAGGCCCCCCGGTCACCCCCAGGTGTCCCCCAGGTCCAGCCCATCCAGCCGGCCCCGGCCGGGGTGGGGACCAGCCCCACGCCCATGGCCAAGGTGTCACCGACCCCGGTGCCCATCACCTGCTCCGAGACCCCCACCGTGAGCCAGCTGGTGTCCAGTGAGTCACTGGGAGCACTGGGAGCACTGGGAGAGGCATAATGGGCTCTGGGGTCCATGGGAATAGTGTGGGGTCCACTGGGAAGAGGGATGGCAGGAACTGGGATCCTGTGGGAAGGGGGATAATGGGGGTCTGGGACCCCTGGGAAGAGGGGTGACAGGGATTGGGGTGCCCTGGTAATTACGGGGTCTGGGAAATGTGGGGAAGAGAAGTATCGGAGTCTGGGATCCCTGGGAAGAGAGATAAGAGGGATTGAATAAGATAAGAGGGACTGGAATCCCTGGGCAGAGGAATAATGGGAAGTGGGATAGCAGGGCCTGAGGCCTTCTGGGATCAGCAGTGTCAGGGAAGCACTGGGGAGAGGGAATGCTGTGTCTGGGGTCCTTGGGAAAAGGGATATCAGGGAAAGAGGGGTAACAAGGTCTGGGAGCAGTGGGAGAGGGATACCAGAGGCTGGGGTCACTGGGAGAGGGATACTGGGCTGGGATCGGTGGGAGATGGATATCAGGGTCTGGGCTCCCCTGGAAATGGGGATAACAAGGTCTAGGATTGCTGGGAGAGGGATATTGGGGTCTGGGATCGCTGGGATTGCTGGGATATCAGGGTCTGGGGTCCCCTGGAAACAGGGATAACGAGGTCTGGGATTGCTGGGAGAGGGATACCAGGGGCTGGGGTCACTGGGAGAGGGATATCAGGGTCTGGGGTCCCCTGGAAACAGGGATAACAAGGTCTGGGATCAGTGGGAGAGGGATTTCAGGGTCTGGAGTCTCCTGGAAATGGGGATAACAAGGTCTGGGGTCCTTGAGAGAAGGGATAACAAGGTCTGGGGGTCTCCTGGAAAGAGACCCTAACCCTAACCCTGGGATCACAGGGAACAGCAGCTCCAGGCTCCCTGGGCACAGGGATAACGGGGCACAGGGATAACGGGGTTCAGGGATAACGGGGTGCACAGGGATAACGGTGCACAGGGATAACGGGGCACAGGGATAACGGGGTGCACAGGGATAATGGGGTGCAGGGATAACGGGGCACAGGGATAACGGGGCACAGGGATAACGGGGTGCAGGGATAACGGGGCGCAGGGATAACGGGGTGCAGGGATAACGGGGCGCAGGGATAACGGGGTGCACAGGGATAACGGTGCACAGGGATAACGGTGCACAGGGATAACAGGGCACAGGGATAATGGGGTTCAGGGATAACGGGGTGCACAGGGATAACGGGGTTCATAGGGATAACGGGGTGCACAGGGATAACGGGGCACAGGGATAACGGGGTTCACAGGGATAACGGGGTTCATAGGGATAATGGGGTGCAGGGATAACGGGGTGCACAGGGATAACGGGGGCACAGGGATAACGGGGTTCACAGGGATAACGGGGCACAGGGATAACAGGACACAGCGATAATGGGGCCCAGGGATAACGGGGCACAGGGATAACGGGGTGCACAGGGATAACGGGGCACAGGGATAACGGGGCCCAGGGATAACGGGGCACAGGGATAACGGGGTGCACAGGGATAACGGGGTGCACAGGGATAACGGGGTTCATAGGGATAACGGGGTGCACAGGGATAACGGGGGCACAGGGATAACGGGGTGCACAGGGATAACGGGGTTCACAGGGATAACGGGGCACAGGGATAACAGGACACAGCGATAATGGGGCCCAGGGATAACGGGGCCCAGGGATAACGGGGTTCACACCCCCCGTGCCCCCCCAGAGGCCCCCGCCCCGCCCAGCGCGGAGGAGGACGGGATCAACCTGGAGGAGATCCGGGAGTTCGCCAAGAACTTCAAACTGCGGCGCCTGTCCCTGGGGCTGACCCAGACACAGGTGGGGCAGGCACTGACCGCCACCGAGGGCCCCGCCTACAGCCAGTCGGCCATCTGCAGGTAAGGGCACACCTGGGGGACATCTGCAGGTAAGGGCACACCTGGGGGACATCTACAGGTAAGGGCACACCTAGGGGACAGGGGCAGGGACAGGTGTGGGGACAGGGACATCTGCAGGTAATGGCACATGGGGGACAGGGACAAGGACAGGAGTGGGGACAGGTAGGGGCACCTGGGGGACAGGGACATCTGCAGGTAATATCACCTGTGGGGACAAGGACAGGGGCAGGCCATCTGCAGGTAATGTCACCTGTATGGGGACAGGGATGGGAACATGTGCAGGTAATGTCACCTGCGGGGACATCTGCAGGTAATGACACCTGTGGGGACAGGGACAGGACAGGGGCACCCAGGTATGGGGTGCGTACAGGAGGAGGAAAGGGGAAGGAGTGGAAAAGATGGAAATTGGGGAAAGGAGAAAGGGAGGAAAACAGGAGGGAAGGAAGGAGGTGGGAGAGGAGGAGGAAGATTGTGGGAAAGGAGGAAAACGGGGAAAAGGGAAGTTGGGGAAAAGGAGGAAAGTGGGTAACGGGGGAAATGGGGAAAAGGAAAATTGGGAAAAGGGGGAAAATGGGAAAAGGAGGAAAATGGGGAAAGGGAAGTTGGGGGAAGGAGGAAAATGGGGAAAGAGAAGCTGGGGAAAGGAAGGAGAGGCAGAGGGAGGGGAAACTGGAGCAAAAGGAAAATGGGCAAAGGAGGAAACTGAGAAAAGGAAGGAAATGAGCAAAGGAGCGAGCTGGGCTCTGCTCCCCCCTCACTGTCACACCCCCAGGTGTGACACAGCCTGCTGTCCCCCTGTTCTCCATCCCTGAGGGTGTCCCATGTCCCCCACATCCCTGCAGGTTTGAGAAGCTGGATAGCCCCCCTGAGTGTCCCCTGAGTGTCCCCTGTGTCCCTCTGGAGTGTCCCCGTGTCCCCACAGGTTCGAGAAGCTACACATCCCCCAAGTGTTCCCTGTGTCCCCTGAGTGTCCCCCATGTCCCCGCTGAGTGTCCCCGCAGGTTCGAGAAGTTGGACACCCCCCCGAGTGTGTCCCCCCTGAGTGTCCACTGTGTCCCCACATCTCCGCAGGTTCGAGAAGCTGGACATCCATCTGAGTGTCCCCTGAGTGTCGCTATGTCCCCTGTGTCCCCCCTGAGTGTCCCCCGTGTCCCCACAGGTTCGAGAAGCTGCACATCTCCCTGCGTGTCCCCCCTGAGTGTCCCCGTGTCCCCCCGTGTCCCCAGGTTCGAGAAGCTGGGCATGTCCTCTGAGTGTCCGCCCTGAGTGTCCCCATGTCCCCCCGTGTCCCCAGGTTCGAGAAGCCGCACATCTCCCTGCGTGTCCCCTGAGTGTCTGCCCTGAGTGTCCCCATGTCCCCCCGTGTCCCAGGTTCGAGAAGCCGCACATCTCCCTGCGTGTCCCCTGAGTGTCCGCCCTGAGTGTCCCCATGTCCCCCCGTGTCCCCAGGTTCGAGAAGCCGCACATCTCCCTGCGTGTCCCCTGAGTGTCCCCCCTGAGTGTCCCCATGTCCCCCCGTGTCCCCAGGTTCGAGAAGCTGGACATCACGCCCAAGAGCGCGCAGAAGCTGAAGCCGGTGCTGGAGAAGTGGCTGCGGGAGGCGGAGCAGCGGCAGCGGGAGGGGCAGCAGCACCTGCTGGAGTTCGTGGGCGGCGAGCCGGGCAAGAAGCGCAAGCGGCGCACCTCCTTCACCCCGCAGGCGCTGGAGGCGCTCAACGCGCACTTCGAGCGCAACGCGCTGCCCACGGGCGCCGAGATCACCCGCATCGCGCAGGAGCTGCGCTACGAGCGCGAGGTGGTGCGCGTCTGGTTCTGCAACCGCCGCCAGACGCTTAAAAACACCAGCAAGCTCAACGTCTTCCACGTGCCCTGAGCCGGGCAGCGCCCCCCGGGCCGCCCCCCCGGGCTCCTGCCGGCAGCAGCAGCGCTTGGGCCGCTGGCGCTGGCCCTGCCACGCCCGCACCTGTGTCCGCCTCGGCGCCTCCCGGTGTCCTGAACTGGGAGCGCTGGGAGCGCCCCCCGTGTCCCACCGACGCCCCGGCATCAGCCACCGGTTCTGTCCCTCTGCCACCGGTTCTGTCCCTCTGCCACCGGTTCTGTCCCTCTGCCACCACGCCCGCACCTGTGTCTGCCTTTGGTGTCTCCCAGCGTCCTGAACTGGGAGCACTGGGAGCTCCCCTGTGTCCCACCAAGCACCAGCCATCAGCACTTTGACCGCGGGTTCTGTCCCTCTGCCACCGGTTCTGTCCCTCTGCCACCGGTTCTGTCCCTCTGCCACCACGCCCGCACCTGTGCCCTTTGGTGCCTCCCAGTGTCCTAAACTGGGAGTGCTGGGAGCGCCCCCGTGTCCCACCAACCTCCAGCCATGGTTCTGTCCCTCTGCCACCATGCCTGTGCCTGTGTCCAGGCCCTCCCCTGTGTCCACCCCCAGCCTGCCCCTCAGCAACTCCCTCATGCCGAGCACTGGGAGCTCCCGTGTCCCACCAACCTCCAGCCATCAGCCACTGGTTCTGTCCCTCTGCCACCTGGTTCCTGTACCGCAACCCCCGGACCTGTGTCCACCACCCCCAGACCTGTGTCCACCACCCCCAGACCTGTGTCCACAGCCCCCAGACCTGTGTCCAATATTCAACGTCTTCCACACACTCTGAACTGGGAGCACTGGGAACATCCCAGTTTCCCAGTCACAGTTGCCCCTGACCACCTGCCATCAGCACTTTGGCCATTGATTTTGTCCCTTTGGCCACCCCTTTGTCCCTCTGCCCCGTGCCCGTACCTGTGCCCACCCCCACTGTGCCCTTCAGTGTGCTGAACTGGGAGCACTGGGAATCCCGCCTGTGTGTCCCACCAGTCACAGCCCCCTGACCTCGAGCCATCAGCGCTTTGGCCACTGGTTTTGTCCCTTTGGCCATTGGTTTTGTCTCTTTGGCCACTGATTTTGTCCCTCCAGCCCCGTGCCCGTACCTGTCCCCACTTGTGCCTGTGTGTGTCCTCCCGTCCCCTCCTGGTCACACACCACCCCAGGGTGTTGATGTCACACCCCCCACCTGTGACACACCTGGTGACAGACCCACCTCCCCTCCCCGAGTGTCACCCACCCACCCAAAATCGGCGATTTCCATTTTTCCGGGTTTTGCCCTTTTTCCTGTGTTCCTGAGGCGATGTCACGGCTCACCAGGGGTGACCCCGAATTCATGTCACCCCCACGGTTTTGCGTGTCCCCCGCCTCGTGAGGGGCTGCTGGGGGTGATCCCCCACCTCGGGAACGTCCCGCGGGTGGATTTTGGGGACATCACCCCCGGGTTTGGGGGGCGTGAACCCCAAAACAGAAGCAGCGCCCCTTCCCCACCCGCCCTGCCCGGAGCCCGGGGGCTTCCAGCGCCCCCCGGGAGCGATGAGAGGGGGGAGATTTGGGGGGGACACCGGGGCGCCCGCTGGGGCCGCGGCAGACTGATGCACTTGATGTAGTGGTGTGAAATAAACAGTATTTTTCTTTTTTCTTTTCCTTTCCCCTTTTTTTCAGGATTTTGGGGGCCGGGGGGGGTCCTTCCTCCTCCTCTGCGCCCCCATCTGAGGCAGGAGCGGGACTCGAACCCGGGTTCCTAAGGAGGCGCCGCGCGGAACCCAGCGCCGCACGCCGCCGCGGCCACGCCTCTCAGCCAATCCCCGAGCGGCCTGTCCGGCGCGCTGCTCTCTATTGGTTATTATGGCCGCCCGTCAGGCGGCAGAGCGCTGCCCCATTGGCTGAGCGCGGCGGAGGGGCGGGGTCGCCCTCGGAGCGGCGGGGGCTGGGCTGCCGCCTCCATCTTGGCGGAGCGGCGCGTTCGGGGGTCCCGGCCCGGAGCGGGGGGGCCGGGCCCGGAGCGGGGCGGGCGGGCTCAGGTCGGGGGGACCCGGCCCGAATTGGGGGGTCCCGGCCTGGATTGGGGGTGTCCCAGCTCGGATCGGGGGGTCCCAGCCAGGATTGGGGCGTTCCAGCCCGGAGCGCGGGGTCCGTGCCCAGGGTGCTGTGGGATTTGGGGTGCAGCCCTTGGGGTCGCTCCGTGGAACTCGGGGTCCCCCGGCGGTGCCCCCCTGAGGGGGTTTGGGGGTCCCCCCGAGGTGTTGCCTTGGAGGCAGGGGTGAGGCTCGGGGCTGTCGCGGGGTTTTGGCGTTCATTCCCCCGTGGTAGCGGGGGATAATTTTGGGGGGTCCCCAAGTTAGCCACGGCAGGAGAGGGTCCCCAAGAGGTTTGGGGGGCTGTGGTACCCCCAGAAAACGGGGAGAGGTATTGGGGTGCCCCCGAGGAGTTGGGGGTGACCTGAGGAACCCCATTTTGGGGGTGACACTGAAAACCCTGTTTTGGGGTGACCCCGAGTCCCATCGCTTTGGGGGTGACCCCAAGGACACGCGAGCTGCCCCCAAACCCCCCTGATTTTGGGGGGACCCCTGCAAACCCCTTTTTGGGGCGGCCACAAGGACCCCCGTGTTTGGGGCTGCCCCAACCCTCCGCTCTTGGCAAATCCCCCCATTTTTGAGTCGCCCTTGACCTCCCTCATTTTTGGGGTGCCCCCCGTTTTTGGGGTGCCCTGGCCATGGCGTGGGCGCTGAAGCTGCCGCTGGCGGACGAGGTGATCGAGTCGGGGCTGGTGCAGGATTTCGACGCCAGCCTCTCGGGGATCGGGCAGGAGCTCGGCGCCGGCGCCTACAGCATGAGGTACCGGGGACCCCGAAACAGGGCACCCCAAAACAGACAGGGGACCCCAAAACATCCCGGGGAAGGCAGGGGTTGTGTGGGGAGCCCCAAAAGGAGCTGGAGGTTGAAGGCATCGGGCAGCGCCTCAGCGCCGGTACCTGCAGCAGCAGGAGGATCTCCAGAGGTACCCCAAAATCTCGGGGAGTCCCCAGAATCTCTGAGGGTCCCCAAAATCCCCAAGGAAACCTCAAAATCCGCAAGGGAAACTCCAAAATCTCTGAGGGTCCCCCAAATCCCCAAGAGAAACTCCAAAATCTCCGGGCGTCCCTAAAATGTCCAAGGGAAACCCCAGAATATCCAAGGGAAACCCAAAATCTCCATGAGTCCCCAGAATCCCCAAGGGAAACCCCAAAATCTCCAGGGGTCCCCAAAATCCCCAAGGGAAACCCCAAAATCTCGAGGGGTCCCCAAAATCCCCAAGGGAAACTCCAAAATCTCCGGGGGTCCCCAAAATCTCTAAGGGAAACCCCAAAATCTCGAGGGGTCTCCAAAATCTCCGGGGGTCCCCAAAATCTCTAAGGGAAACCCCAAAATCCTCAAGGGAAACCCCAAAATCCCCAAGAGAAACCCCAAAATCTCCGGGGGTCCCTAAAATCTCCAAGGGAAACTCCAAAATCTCAGGGGGTCCCCAAAATCCCCAAGGGAAACCCCAAAGTCCCCAAGGGAAACCCCAAAGCCTCTGGGGTCCCCAAAATCCCCAAGGGAAACCCCAAAATCTCCGGGGATCCCCAAAATCCCCAAGGGAAACTCCAAAGTCTCGGGGGGTCCCCAAAATCTTTAAGGGAACCCCCCAAATCCTCAAGGGACACCCCAGAATCTCCAAGGGAAACCCCAAAATCTCCAGAGGTCCCCAAAATCCCCAAGGGAAACTCCAAAATCTCGGGGGGTCCCCAAAGTCTCTAAGGGAAACCCCAAAATCCTCAAGGGAAACCCCAAAATCTCCAAGGGAAACCCCAAAGTCTCCAGGGGTCCCCAAAATCCCCAAGGGAAACCCCAAAATCTCGAGGGGTCCCCAAAATCCCCAAGGGAAACTCCAAAATCTCGGGGGGTCCCCAAAATCCCCAAGGGAAACCCCAAAACGGGCCCAAGTTGCGGGGGCACGGGGACAGATTGAGAGGGGAATGGGGCATTGGGGTGGGGCTGGAGCTGCACGGAGTTGGGATGGAGTAGGGAAGGAGTAGGGAAGGAGTAGGGGGAGAGTTACAGTTGGAATTATGGCTGAAGTAATGCACAGAGCTGTGTTTGCAGCTGGGATGGATTCGGGATGGAGCTGGGATGGATTCGGGATAGATTCAGGATTGATTTGGGATGGATTTGGGATGCAGTAGGGATTGATTCAGGATGGATTTGGGATGGAGCTGGGATGGATTCACAGTGGATTTGGGATGCAGTAGGGATGGATTCGGGATGGATTTGGGATGGAGCTGGGATGGATTTGGATGGATTTGAGATGGAGCTGGGATGGATTCACAGTGGATTTGGGATGGATTTGGGATCGATTTGGGATGCAGTAGGGATGGGTTCGGGATGGATTCAGGATGCATTGGGATGGAGCTGGGATGGATTTGGATGGATTTGAGATGCAGTAGGGATGGATTCAGGATGGATTTGGGATGGATTCAGGATGCATTTGGGATGGATCTGGGATGCAGTGGGGATTGATTGCGGATGCAATAGGGATGGATTGGGGATGGATTTGGGATGGATTCAGGACACCGTTGCAATGGAGCTGGGATGCAGTGGGGATTGATTGGGGGTGCAATAGGGATGGATTGGGGATGGATTTGGGATGGATTCAGGATGCATTTGGGATGGATCTGGGATGCATTTGGGATTGATTGGGGATGCAATAGGGATGGATTTGGGATGGATTCAGGACGCTGTTGGGATGCAGTAGGGATGGATTGGGGATGCATTTGGGATGGATTTGGGATGGATTCAGGACGCTGTTGGGATGGATTTGGGATGGATTGGGGATGGATTTGGGATGGATTCAGGACGCTGTTGGGATGCAGTGGGGATTGATTTGGGATGCAATAGGGATGGATTTGGGATGGATTTGGGATGCATTTGGGATGGATTCAGGATGCTGTTGGGATGGATTTGGGATGGATTGGGGATGCATTTGGGATGGATTCAGGACGCTGTTGGGATGGATTTGGGATGCATTTGGGATGGATTCAGGACACCGTTGCAATGGAGCTGGGATGCAGTGGGGATTGATTGGGGATGCAATAGGGATGGATTGGGGATGGATTTGGGATGGATTCAGGACGCTGTTGGGATGGATTTGGGATGGATTTGGGATGGATTCAGGACGCTGTTGGGATGGATTTGGGATGCATTTGGGATGGATTCAGGACACCGTTGCAATGGAGCTGGGATGCAGTGGGGATTGATTTGGGATGCAATAGGGATGGATTTGGGATGGATTGGGGATGGATTTGGGATGGATTCAGGACGCTGTTGGGATGCAGTGGGGATGGATTGGGGGTGCCGTTGGGAGCTGAGGTTGGAGTAGGGAAGGAGCAGGGCTGCAGTTCCCGTTGGAATTGCGGTGGTTGGAGTGGTTGCAGTCAGGATTAGGATTCCAGGTGCCCTCAGGTGCATTCAGATGGCCTCAGGTGTATTTCAGGTGAGCGGGTGGCACCTGAGGACAGATGTTCAGGGCACACCTGGGGCAGGGCCAGGAGGCAGAGCCAGGTTTGGGGGGCTCCTCCCCCAGGTACAAGGCCCAGGTTGGATTGAAGGGGTCCCTTGTCTCAGTAGGACACAAAACAAAGAGAGTTTGACTGCAGTTTTTACAAAAAGAACATCAGAAAGGTTTTATTTATAATATTTTTGCTTGTTATCTAGCATGCTGTGCTGAAAAAGGTGTTCATTGGTCAATAGGACTGACAGCTCTTTTTATTGGTTAAATAATAGGGAACAACAGCTGGGGAAGATTGTTATGGGAAAAAAAACCACTGCCCACTTAGAAATGTTTCGGGAAAGCAATTATATTTACAGAAAGTTGTTTTGAGAAGAGAAGCTGCTGAAAGGTTCCCCTCGGGAAAACAACATAAGCTTAAAAAAATCCCCTCAGGCTCAGAAAATCCTGACTGCAGCCCCTGAGCCAGCTCACCTGTCTCAGGTGACGCCCTGTCTCCCCTGGGGAAAACTACACAAGCTTAAAAAAAGGTTTCCCTTGGGAAAAGGGTGGTTACAGGTGTGTGTAAGGTGTATCTGCTTAAAAAAAATCCCTCAAGTTCCAAAAATCCTGACTGCAGCCCCAGCCCACAGCTCACCTGTCACAGGTGACCCCCTGTCTCCCTTGGGAATACCACACAAACTTTAAAAAAAGGTTTCCCTCGGGAAAACAACATAAGCTTAAAAAAAATTCCCTCAGGCTCCAAAAACCATGACTGCAGCCCCTGACCCTGCCCCCAGCTCACCTGTCTCAGGTGACCCCCTGTCTCCCTTGGGGAAACCACACAAACTTAAAAAAAGTTTTCCTTAGGAAAACCACACAAGCTTAAAGAAAGGTTTCCCTCGGGAAAACAACATAAGCTTAAAAAAAATCCCTTCAGGCTCCAAAAATCCTGACTGCAGCCCCTGGCCCTGTCCCCAGCTCACCTGTCTCAGGTGACCCCCTGTCTCCCTTGGGGAAACTACACAAACTTTAAAAAAAAGGTTTCCCTCAGGAAAACAACATAAGCTTAAAAAAAATCCCTTCAGGCTCTGAAAATCATGACTGCAGCCCCTGACCCTGCCCCCAGCTCACCTGTCTCAGGTGACTCCCTGTCTCCCTTGGGAAAACAACACAAACTTTAAAAAAAGGTTTCCCTCAGGAAAACAACATAAGCTTAAAAAAAATTCCCTCAGGCTCACAAAATCACAACTGCAGCCCCTGACCCTGCCCCCAGCTCACCTGTCTCAGGTAACCCTCCCTGTCCCGCAGTGATGTGCTGGCGCTGCCCATCTTCAAGCAGGAGGAGTCCAGCCTGCCCGCCGAGAGCCAGGACAAGCTGCTGCCCTTCCAGTACGTGCTGTGCGCCGCCACCTCCCCGGCCGTCAAGCTGCACGACGAGACCCTCACCTACCTCAACCAAGGTGAGGCCTCACCTGTGCCACACAGGTACCCCCAGCAGGAGGGTTCTGCCTGTGGAAGTTGCGGTTTCCCATTTTGGGGGTTTTTCTGTTGGGAGATGGGAAGTGGCAGTGCTGTCACCTGGCTGTGCTCTGCACAGGTGGGGTGTGAGGCACCTGGGGGGTTCACCAGGTTAAAGTGTGGGTGCTGGAAGGTGGGGACAGGTGTGTGCAGGGTGGATACAGGTGTGTGCAGGGTGGGTACAGGTGTGTGCAGGGTGGTTACAGGTGTGTGTAAGGTGTGTCTGTACAGGTGTGCAGGGTGGTTACACGTGTGTGTAAGGTGTGTCTGTACAGGTGTGTGCAGGGTGGTTACAGATGTGTGTAAGGTGTGTCTGTACAGGTGTGTGCGAGGAAAAGTATTGTGGTCTACAGGTGTGCGAGGTAATGTGTGTGTAAGGTGTGTCTCTACAGGTGTATGTAAGAAGTGTCTATACAGGTGTGCAAGGTGTGTCTGTACAGGTGTGTAAGGTGTATCTGTACACGTGTGTATAAGGTATATCTGTATAGGTGTATGTAAGGTGTATCTGTACAGGTGTGTGCAGAGCAGTTACAGGTGTGTGTGTCTGTACAGGTGTGTGCAGGGTGATTACAGGTGTACCAGGTGGTTACAGGTGTGTGTAACGTGTCTCAACAGGTGTGTGCAGAGCAGTTACAGGTGTGTGTAAGGTGCATCTGTACAGGTGTGTGCAGGGTGGTTGCAGGTGTGTGTAAGGTGTATCTGTACAGGTGTGTGTAAGGTGTGTCTGTACAGGTGTGTGTAAGGTGTGCCTGTACAGGTGTGTGTAAGGTGTATCTGTACAGGTCAGTGCTGGGTGGCTCTGCAGGATGGGAGTTAGAAGCTCAGGCTGTACCTGCTGCTCTCAGGTACACCTGGAAGCTCTGGGTTGGTGGGACCCCAAACGAACAAGGCGCTCAGGTGACAGGTACAGGTGACAGAACACCCTCAGGTGCTCTCCTGCCCGCAGGTCAATCCTACGAGATCCGGATGTTGGACAACAGGAAGCTGGGGGAGCTGCCCGAGATCAACGGGAAGCTGGTGAAGGTGAGCAGAGAGCACAGGTACCCCTGGCCAGGTGTGCCCGCCCAGCCAGGTGTGCCCAGCCCAGCCAGGTGTGCCCAGGCCAGCCAGGTGTGCCCAGCCCAGCCAGGTGCTCTCCAGGGCCCTGCAGCTGGGTGGGGGTGAGGGATATACCTGGCTGGGGGGAGGGGGAGGGTGGTTCCCTTTGCCTCTTTTTGGCACAGGGAAGGGCTGTACACCTGGCCAGGTGTGCCGGGGCTGCTCCAGGTGATGTTTCCCCCTTGCCCAGAGCATCTTCCGCGTGGTTTTCCACGACCGGCGGCTGCAGTACACGGAGCACCAGCAGCTGGAGGGCTGGAGGTGGAACAGACCTGGCGACAGGATCCTGGACATAGGTGAGTCTCACCTGGCTGGGACAGGTGGGGGGTCCCAGGTGGGCCTCACCTGTTCCCCCCAACAGATATCCCGATGTCCGTGGGGATCATCGACCCCCGCGCCAACCCGACGCAGCTCAACACTGTGGAGTTCCTGTGGGACCCTGCCAAGAGGACCTCGGTCTTCATCCAGGTGAGGGGCAGGTGGGCAGTGCTAATCACACCCAGGTAAGGGACAGGTGGGCAGCACCTCACATCCAGGTAAAGGGTAGATGGGCTCTGCCCCACATCCAGGTGAAGGATAGGTGGGCTCTGTCTCACATCCAGGGACAGGTGAGCTCTGTCCCACATCCAGGTAGGGGGCAGGTGAGCTCTGTCCCACAGCCAGGTGAGGAACAGATGAGCAGTGCCTCACGTCCAGGTGAGGGACAGGTGAGCTATGTCCCACATCCAGAGACAGGTGACCTCTGTCCCACATCCAGGTAAGGGACAGATGGGCAGTCCTCACATCGAGGTGAGGGGCAGGCGGGCTCTGTCCCACACCCACCCAGATGAGGGACAGGTGGGCTCTGTCCCATACCCAGGTGAGGGACAGGTGGGCTCTGTCCCATACCCAGGTGAGGGACAGGTGGGCTCTGTCCCACATCCAGGTGAGGGACGGGTGGGCTCTGTCCCACACCCAGGTGGGCTCTGTCCCACATCCAGGTTAGGGACAGGTGGGCAGTGCTTCACGTCCAGGTAAGGGATAGGTGGGCTCTGTCCCACATCCAGGTGGGCTCTGTCCCACATCCAGGTTAGGGACAGGTGGGCAGTGCTTCACGTCCAGGTGAGGGGTAGATGGGCTCTGTCCCACATCCAGGTGAGCTCTGTCCCACACCCAGGTGAGGGGCAGGTGGGCTCTGTCCCACATCCAGGTGGGCTCTGTCCCACATCCAGGTTAGGGACAGGTGGGCAGTGCTTCACGTCCAGGTAAGGGGTAGATGGGCTCTGTCCCACATCCAGGTGGGCTCTGTCCCACACCCAGGTGAGGGGCAGGCAGGCTCTGTCCCACACCCAGGTGGGCTCTGTCCCACACCCAGGTGAGGGGCAGGCAGGCTCCGTCCCTCAGCAGCGTTCCCACCGGAGCTCACCTGCCCGCAGGTGCACTGCATCAGCACGGAGTTCACGCTGCGCAAGCACGGCGGCGAGAAGGGCGTTCCCTTCCGCGTGCAGATCGACACCTTCCGCGAGAACGAGAGCGGAGAGTACACGGAGCACCTGCACTCGGCCAGCTGCCAGATCAAGGTGTTCAAGGTACCTGTACACACCTGGAACTACCCAGCACACACCTGTACAGACACACCTTACACACACCTGTACAGACACACCTTACACACACCTGTAACCACTCTGCATACACCTGTACAGACACACCTTACACACACCTGTAACCACTCTGCATACACCTGTACAGACACACCTTACACACACCTGTAACCACTCTGCATACACCTGTACAGACACACCTTACACACACCTGTACAGACACACCTTAACACACACCTGTAACCACCCTGCACACACCTGTAACCACCCTGCACACACCTGTACAGATACACCTTACATGTACCTATACAGACACACCTTACACACACCTGTAACCACCCAGCACACACCTGTGCAGACACACCTTACACACACCTGTACAGACACACCTTAACACACACCTGTAACCACTCTGTACACACCTGTACAGACACAGCTTACACACACCTGTACAGACACACCTTATACGCACCTGTACAAATACACTTTACTCACACCTGCACTCACAACCTCCCACCTGCACTCACCTGGGGGTCTGTCCCAGTTTGTACTGGGAGCTGCTGGTGCCTCTGAAACCCCCCAGCCCCAACCTGGTGTGCAGGTGAGGGGAGGGGCTGGCGGGGTCGTTCCCACTGTGGTCACACCTCAGGGTGCCTGTGGCTCCATCCCACCTGTGACACCCCCAAAATCTCACCTGGGCTCCTCTTGTCTCACCTGTTCACCTCAGGAGGTCAGTGGCGTTTGGGGTCCTGCCCTGCCCTCCCCTGCTCCACCTGGGCCAAATCCCTTCACCTGTGAGTGCAGGTACAGCCAAGCTTAAGGGAATTCCTTCAGGGGTCTGCCAAGGGGAGCACCTGGATACCTGTGGAGGTTCCACACCTGTGCTTCCCTGGGATTTGAGAGAAATCCCCCTGGGTTTGGGTAAAGGAGCAACCCAGGTGTTCAAGGTGTGGCAAAGTCAAGGCCAGCCCTGTGACCTGGTGTCCAGGTGCAGTTTGTCCCCCAGAATCCCAGCTCCCACCTGGGTGATGCAGGTGGGGAAGACACAGCTCAGGTGTATTCAGGTGGTTACAGGTACACACAGGGGGTTACAGGTGTGTAGAAGGTGGTTACAGGTGTATTCAGGTGGTTACAGGTATCTTCAGGTGGTTACAGGTATCTTCAGATGGTTACAGGTGTATTCAGGTGGTTACAGGTGTATTCAGGTGGTTACAGGTGTCTGCAGAGAGACTACAGGTATCTTTAGGTGGTTACAGGTGTCTGCAGTAAGGTTACAGGTGTACACGGGGGGTTACAGGTGAGTACGAAGTGGTTACAGGTGTATTCAGGTGGTTACAGGTGTACCCAGAGGGTTATAGGTGAGTACAAAGTGGATACAGGTGGATACAGGTGTATTCAAGTGGTTACAGGTGTCTACAGAGACTACAGGTATCTCTAGGTGGTTACAGGTGTCTGCAATGAGGTTACAGGTGTACACGGGGGGTTACAGGTGAGTACAAAAGTGGGTACAGGTGTATTCAGGTGGTTACAGGTATCTTCAGGTGGCTAGAGGTATCTTCAGGTGGCTACAGGTGTATTCATGCTGTCACACCTGTCCCTGCAGAGGTGTTTGGGACGAGCTTTTCCCAAATCTGCTCCTTTTCCCTCTGGCAAGCACCAAGGGTGCTGAGTCACCTGTGTCACCTGTGTGTCCCCACACACCTGTCCTGTCCCTTTCCCAGCCCAAAGGTGCTGACCGGAAGCAGAAGACGGATCGGGAGAAGATGGAGAAGCGAACGCCGCACGAGAAGGAGAAGTACCAGCCCTCCTACGAGACCACCATCCTCACCGAGGTGAGCTCACCTGCCCCACCTGCCTCACCTGGCTCACCTGGCTGGCAGGGAGCAGGACTGTGTGGCTGGGAGAGCTTTGCTCAAGGTGTTCACACCTGCCAGGAAAAACTGGGGACGGAGGAGGTGCTTTCGTACCTGAGAAAGGGATTTGGGGACTTTATTGACCTGAGCTGGGCAGGTGTGTGCCAAGACAGGTGTGTGGGGTTGAAGGTGGGTGTGGTGCCAGGTGTGTGCAGTCGCAGGTGAGTGCAGGGCCAGGTGTGTGCATGCATCTGGGTGTATGCAGATGTGTATGTGCAGTGCAGGTTTGTACAGGTGTGTGCAGGTGCAGTCCCAGGTGTGTGCAGGTGTGGGTGTGTGCAGGTGTGTGCAGGTGCAGACCAGGTACGTGCAGGTGTAGTCCCAGGTGTGTGCAGGCGGGTATGTGTGCAGTCCCAGGTGTGTGCAGCTACAGTCCCAGGTGTGCGTAGATATGTTCAGGTGTGTGCAGGTGCAGACCAGGTGTGTGCAGGTGTAGTCCCAGGTGTGTGTAGGTAGGTGTGTGCAGCCCAGGTGTGTGTGTGCAATGCAGCTGTGTGCAGGTGCAGCCCCAGGTGTGTGCATGATTCCAGGTGTGTGTGCAGGCGTGTGCAAGTGCAGCCCAGGTGTGTGTGTGCAGTCCCAGGTGTGCACAGATGTGTGCAGGTGTAGCCCAGGTGTGTGTGTGTGTGCCATCCCAGGCGTGTGCAGGTTTGTGCAGCCCAGGTGTGTGCAGGTGTGTGCACCCCAGGTGTGTACAGGTGTGTGCAGGTGCAGCCCGGGTGTGTGTGTGCAGTCTCAGCTGTGTGCAGATGCAGCCCAGGTGTGCGTGTGCAGTGCAGGTGTGTGTGTGTGTGTGCAGGCATGCACAGGTGCAGCCCCAGGTGTGTGCAGGTGTGTGTGTGCAGTGCAGGAGGGTGTGTGTGTGCAGCTGTGTGCAGGTGTGTGCAGGTGCAGTCCCAGGTGTGCACAGGTGTGTACAGTGCAGGTATGCGCAGGTATGCTCAGGCATGTGCAGGTGTGTGCAGGCGTGCACAGGTGTGTGCAGGTGTAGCCCGGGTGTGTGTGTGCTGTCCCAGGTGTGCACAGCTGTGTGCAGTGCAGGTGTGCGCAGGTATGCTCAGGTGTGTGCAGGTGTGTGCAGGCGTAGCCCAGGTGTGTGTGTGCAGTCCCAGGTGTGCACAGCTGTGTGCAGGTGGGTGCACAGGTGTGTGTGTGCAGTCCCAGGTGTGCACAGGTGTGTGCAGTGCAGCCCAGGTGTGTGTGTGCAGTCCCAGGTGTGCACAGCTGTGTGCAGGTGGGTGCACAGGTGTGTGTGTGCAGTCCCAGGTGTGCAGGTGTGTGCACAGGTGTGTGCGGTGCAGCCCAGGCACACCTGAGCTCACCTGGCTGCCCGCAGTGCTCGCCCTGGCCCGAGGTCACCTACGTCCCCAGTGCGCCGTCCCCCGGCTTCAACAGCTCCCACAGCAGCTTCAGCATCGGGGACGGGTGAGCGGGACTGGGAGTGCTGGGAGTACTGGGAATACTGGGAATGCTGGGAGTGCTGGGAGTGCTGGGGACTGGGAGTGCTGGGAATACTGGGAGTACTGGGAATGCTGGGAGTGCTGGGGACTGGGAATGCTGGGGACTGGGAAAACTGGGAGTACTGGGAGTGCTGGGAGTAGTGGGAGTGCTGGGAGTGCTGGGGACTGGGAATGCTGGGAGTGCTGGGAATACTGGGAATGCTGGGAATGCTGGGAAACTGGGTGTGCTGGGAATACTGGGAAACTGGGAATACTGGGAGTGCTGGGAAACTGGGAATACTGGGAGTGCTGGGAACTGGGAATACTGGGAGTGCTGGCAATGCTGGGGACTGGGAATGCTGGGGACTGGGAATGCTGGGAATACTGGGAATGCTGGGAATACTGGGAGTACTGGGAATGCTGGGAATACTGGGAAACTGGGAGTACTGGGAAACTGGGAATACTGGGAGTGCTGGGAACTGAGAATGCTGGGAAACTGGGAATGCTGGGAACTGGGAATGCTGGGAAACTGGGAATGCTGGGAGTGCTGGGAATGCTGGGAGTGCTGGGAATGCTGGGGACTGGGAATGCTGGGAATACTGGGAAACTGGGAATACTGGGAGTGCTGGGAATACTGGGAATGCTGGAAAACTGGGAGTGCTGGGAATGCTGGGGACTGGGAATACTGAGAAACTAGAAATACTGGGAAACTGGGAATGCTGGGGTTGGGAACTGGGAATGCGGGGGCAAGAAACTGGGAATGCTGGGACTGGGAGACTGGGAATACTGGGAAACTGGGAATGCTGGGAATACTGGGGCTGGGAAACTGGGAATGCTGGGAGTGGGGTGGGCATGACCCCAGTGACACTCTGGTGACTACCCAGTGACACCCCAGTGACCCCGGTGCCATCCCAGTGCTACTCTAGTGCCACCCCAGTGACACCACAGTGACATGAGTGCCACCCCAGTAACCCCAGTAACACCCCAGTGACATCCAGTGACAGTGACCCCAGTGTCCCACTGGGACAGTGACCCCAGCATCCCAGTGACAGGACCCCCAGTATTGTCCCAGTGAGCCCAGTACCCCCTGGGCCAGGTATCCCAGTCTGACAGTGATCCCAGTGTCCCCAGTATCCCAGTGTCCCCAGTATCCCAGTGTCCGTGTCCCCAGTGTCCCAGTGTCCCCAGTATTCCCAGTGTCCCCAGTATCCCAGTATCCCCAGTGTCCCCAGTGTCCCCAGTATCCCAGTGTCCCCAGTATCCCAGTATCCCAGTGTCCCCAGTATCCCCAGTGTCCCCAGTGCCATCCCAGCGTCCCCATTATCCCAGTATCCCCAGTATCCCCAGTATCCCGATGACCCGTGTCCCTCTGTCCCCAGCAGCGGGTCCCCGAGCCACCAGCCCGACCCCCCCACACCCCTGGCTGACGTAAGTACCTGCCCAGGTACAGGGAAACACCTGGGGGGGGGGGGATTCACACCTGGCTGAGCCACCCCGAGCTCACCTGTGCTTACCTGAGCTCACTGTGCTCACCTGAGCTCACCTGAGCTCACCTGTGCTCACCTGTGCTCACCTGTGCCTCGGTGCAAACCCTTCCACATCACCTGGGAACATTCCCAGCTCACTCTGAGCTCGTCACCCTGTGTCACCTGAGCTCACCTGCACTCACCAGTGCTCACCTGCGCTCACCAGTGCTCACCTGAGCTCACCTGAGCTCACCTGCGCTCACCTGTGCTTACCTGAGCTCACCTGAGCTCACCTGTGCTCACCTGTGCTCACCTGTGCCTCAGTGCAAACCCTTCCACATCACCTGGGAACATCCCCAGGTCACTCTGAGCTCATCACCTGGTCCCACCTGCTCAGAGGTTCATTCACACCTGGCTGACCCACCCTAAGCTCACCTGTGTCCCAAGTGCAATCACCTGCGCCGGTGGCCCAGGTCACCTGAGCTCACCTGTGCTCACCTGTGCTCACCTGAGCTCACCTGAGCTCACCTGTGCTCACCTGTGCTCACCTGTGCCTTGGTGCAAACCCTTCCCCATCACCTGGGAACATTCCCAGGTCACTCTGAGCTCGTCACCCTGTGTCACCTGAGCTCACCTGTGCTCACCTGAGCTCACCTGTGCTCACCTGTGCTCACCTGAGCTCACCTGTGCTCACCTGAGCTCACCTGTGTCCCCGCAGACGCTGCTGCCCGCATGGAGCCCGCAGGAGGCGCAGCAGTGGCTGCACCGCAACCGCTTCTCCACCTTCGCACGGCTCTTCAGGAACTTCTCAGGTGAGTCCTGTCCCTCACCTGGGCCGGGTCACCTGGGCTGGGTCACCTCCCCTCACCTGGGCCAGGTCACCTGGGCTGGGTCACCTCCCGTCACCTGGGCTGGGTCACCTCCCCTGGGCTGGGCTGGGTCACCTCCCCTGGGCTGGGCTGGGTCACCTCACCTGGGCCGGGTCACCTCACTTGGGCTGGGTCACCTCACCTGGGTCAGGTCACCTCACCTGAGCCAGGTCACCTCACCTGGGCTGGGTCACCTCACCTGAGCCAGGTCACCTCACCTGGGCTGGGCTGGGTCACCTCACCTGGGCTGGGTCATCTCACCTGAGCAAGGTCACCTCCTCTCACTTGGGCCAGGTCACTCCCATCCACTTACCTGGGCAAGGTCACCTCCCCTCTGCCCTCATCTGAGCCAGGTCACCTTCCCTTACCTGGGCCAGGTCACCTCTCCTCACCTGGGCCACCTCTCCTCACCTGGACCAGGTCACTCCTATCACCTCACCTGAGCCAGGTCACCTCACCTGGGCTGGGTCACCTCACCTGGGCCAGGTCACCACACCTGGGCCAAGTCACTCCCATCACCTCATTTGAGCCAGGTCACCTTACCTGGGCTGGGCTGGGTCACCTCACCTGGGCCAGGTCACCTTCCCTTACCTGAGCCAGGTCACCTCTCCTCACCTGGGCCACCTCTCCTCACCTGGGCCAGGTCACTCCCATCACCTCATTTGAGCCAGGTCACCTCACCTGAGCCAGGTCACCTCTCCTCACCTGGGCCAGGTCACCTTCCCTTACCTGAGCCAGGTCACCTCTCCTCACCTGGGCCAGGTCACTCCCATCACCTCACCTGAGCCAGGTCACCTCACCTGGGCTGGGTCATTCCCACCCCCTCACCTGAGCCAGGTGAGATTTCCCCAATCCCCGCTTTTCTAACCCAATCTCACCTGGCACCGCCCCTTATCCCCAGCTCACCTGGCACAGGTAACACGGGAGGGGCTGAGCTTGGGGAAAACGGAGCTGGAAACGGCAATTTTGGGGAAAAAGCTGAAAATTCGTGATCGGGGGACAAAGAAGCTGAAAAATGGGGGTAAAAAACTGATTTTGGGGAAAAACGGCCAAAAATGCCGATTTTGGGGAAAACCGAGGGGGGAAATCTCAAATTCAGGCAAAGATGGGCTGAAAAATGCTGATTTTATGGAAAATGAAACTGGAAAATGGCAATTTTGGGAGGGTGTGAGAAAAGTGAAAAATGCTGATTTTGAGGAAAATGAAACTGGAAAATTTTGGGAGGAAGCAAAAGGAAAATCAATTTAAAAAGGAAAGCGAAATCAGAAAAATTGTGATTTTAAGGAAAGTGAAACTGGAAAATGGTGGTTTGGGGAGAGAGCAAAAAGTGAAAAATGCTGATTTTGGGGACAATGAAACTGGAAAATTTGGGAGGTAAAAGGAAAATCAATTTAAAAAGGAAAGCGAAATCAGAAAAATGCCGATTTTAATAAAAATGAAACTAAAAACCAGCGATTTGGGGAGGGAGCAAAACGTAAAAAACGCTGATTTTGAGGAAAACTAAGGTGAAAAATGCCAATTATGGGCAAAATGAAGGGGAAAATCTGATTTTGGGGAAAACAGAGGTGAAAAATGCTGGTTTGGGATAAAGCAAACTTGGAAAACGGCAGTTTGGGGAAGGACTGAGCTGAAAAATGCCAAATTGGGGGAAAAATAAAACAAAAAATTGTTGTTTTGGGGAAAACAAAGCCAAAAAATGATAATTTAAAGGAAAGCAAGCAAAGCTGGAAAATGCTGATTTGAAGGAACACCAGGTGAAAAATCCCAATTTTGGGCAAACAGGAGAATTTGGGGTGAAAAAAGGCTGAAAAATGATGATTTTGGGGAAAACTGAGCTGGAAATTTGGGATTAGGGGAAAGCAAAGGTGGAAAAAGCTGATTTGATGAAAAATGAAGTTGAATAAATGCTGACTTGGGGAAAACAAAGCCAAAAAAATGATAGAAAAGCAGAGCTGGAAAAGGCTGATTTGGAGGGAAAATGAGGAGAAAAATCCCAATTTTGGGCAAATGGAGGAGAATTTGCGGTGAAAAAAAGCTGAAAAGTGATGATTTTGGGGAAAACTGAGCTGGAAAATCAATATTTGGCGGGGAAAAGGCTGAAAATTATGATTTTAGGAAAAATAAAGTTGTAGAAATGATGGCTTGGGGAAAAATAAAGCCAAAAAAATGATAAAAAAGCAGAGCTGGGAAAGGCTGATTTGGAGGAAAAACGAGGAGAAAAATCCCAATTTTGGCCAAACAGAGGAGAATTTGTGGTGGATTTGTGTTTTTGGGGTGAATTTGGGGTGTTTTGGGGTGGATTTGGGTGAATTTGGGGTGAATTTGGGTTTTTGGGGTCTCCAGGGGCGGACCTGCTGAAGCTGACACGCGAGGACGTGATCCAGATCTGCGGCCCCGCCGACGGCATCCGGCTCTTCAACGCCCTCAAGGGCAGGTACGGGGGGTGGGACACACCTGGGGGGAGTCAGGATTCACCTGGGGGGCTGGGAGGGGCTGAGACTCACCTGAGGGGACTGGGATTCACTGGGGGGGCTGGGACTCACCTGGGGGGCCTGGGAGGGGCTGGGACTCACCTGAGTGGACTGGGATTCACCTGGGGGGCTGGGACTCACCTGAGGGAGCCATGATTCGCCTGTGGGGGCTGGGACTCACCTGGGGGGAGTCAGGATTCATCTGGGGGGGCTGAGATTCACCTGGGAGGGACTGGGACTCACCTGGGGGGACTGGGACTCACCTGGGGGGGCTGGGACTCACCTGAGGGAGCCAGGATTCACCTGTGGGGGCTTAGAGGGGACTGGGACTCACCTGGGGGGCTGGGACCCACCTGGGGGGGCTGGGACTCACCTGGGGGGGCTGGGACCCACCTGGAGGGGCTGGGACACACCTGGGGGGGCTGGGACTCACCTGGAGGGGCTGGGACCCACCTGGGGGGGCGGGGCAGGGCAGGAGCCCCAGGTGACCCTCACCTGCCGCAGGATGGTGCGGCCCCGCCTGACCATCTACGTGTGCCAGGAGTCGCAGCAGGTGAGGGAGCCCCAGCACGAGCACGAGGAGAGCGAGGTAGCGCCGGAACCTTCTTCGGTGAGGGGCAGGGAGCACACCTGGGACACACCTGGGACACACCTGGGGGCAGGAGCACACCTGGGACACACCTGAGACACACCTGGGGCTGGGAACACACCTGGGACACACCTGGGGCTGGGAACACACCTGGGACACACCTGGGGGCAGGAGCACACCTGGGACACACCTGGGACACACCTGGGGATCTGGGATCACACCTGACACACCTGGGACACACCTGGGGGATCTGGGATCACACCTGGGGGGGATTGAGGGACAGGGAGCACACCTGGGGGGAGCAAGGGTCACATCTGGGGAGACAGGCATCACAACCGCGGGGGATTTGGGGATCTGGGAGCACACCTGGGTGATCTGGGAGCACACCTGGGGGCAGGGAGCACACTTGGGGGAGCAAGGATCACACTTGGGGGGGGACTGGGGAGCAGAGATCGCACCTGGGGAGGATTGGGGATCTGGGGTCACACCTGGGGGGCTCAGGGAACGGGGATGTGCTGGCAGCCGTTCCCAGCAGAGCACACACCTGCCCACAGGTGCTCAGCACCCAATGTCCCCATCCCCCACCCGCTCCTGAGATCACCTGTGCCCCTCCCCTCCTGACCCCCCCTCACCTGTCCCCTTGCCTGTGCCCCCACCTGTGAGCACAGAGTTCACCTGTTTCCTCAGTGCCACCACACAGGTGTGGACACCTCACCTGTGCCCAGCCAGGATTGGGAACACCTGGGAGAACCTGGGGAGGGGCTGGGAATGAAACCCACCTGGAACAGGCCAGGTGAGGCTGGGAGGGGTTTGGGGCCAGGTGTGTAAACCCTGCACAGGACACAGGTGCTGCCCAGGTGAGGTTTTGGGGCCAGGTGTGTAAGTCCTGCACAGGACACAGGTGCTGCCCAGGTGAGGTTTTGGGGCCAGGTGTGTCAATCCTGCACAGGATTCAGGTACTGCCCAGGTGAGGTTTTGGGGCCAGGTGTGTCAATCCTGCACAGGATTCAGGTACTGCCCAGGTGAGGTTTTGGGGACCAGGTGTGTAAATCCTGCACAGGATTTAGGTGCTGCCCAGGTGAGGTTTTGGGGCCAGGTGTGACAGTGCCGTGCAGGACACAGGTGACAGGCAGGTCCCTGAGCCCAGCCCAGGTGGGTGTGGGGGGCGCTGTCACTGTAGGACACAAAAAAAGACAAAAGATTCTAAAAATTTTTCAGAAGGCAAAAGCAGAGAAAGTTTTATTGTCTAATTCTTATTATTTTGTAAGGTATATCGATATAAACCGAACGTGATTGGTGAATAGGAACGACACCTCTTGTCCTGCTTTGGCAGGACAGGTGTCTGCCAGGGAAAGCTGGAGCTGCCCTTGGAATGGAGAATGTAAATCCCCTTCCCTCTAAATTATTGTAATTTTGCAATTAGGGCCTTTCAGGCAAAGATACGGGAATAGGAGTAACAGTTCTTTAATAGGAATATAAAAAAAAGAATTCAAATGCAGCAGTACAAAAACAAGCAAGCAAACAAAACTCCTGGTAAAACCCTGCCAGGGTCAGGGGTACGACCTGACACCCTGTGGGTCAGGGTGATGGAAGCAGCCCAAATAAATCCTCCGGGAGTGGCAGGCGTGGTTCTGTGGGGCAGAGGTGATGGAGTAGAGAAGTCCCGTGGTGGGAGATGGGTCTGGTTCCCTCCTGGAGCCCAGAGGAGCGGCCGGATTCCCGGAGATTCCCGGAGATTCCCGGAGATTCCCAGAGATTCCCGGAGATTCCTGGAGATTCCTGGAGATTCCCGGAGATTCCCGGAGATTCCTGGAGATTCCCGGAGATTCCTGGAGATTCCCGGAGATTTCCGGAGATTCCCAGAGATTCCTGGAGATTCCCGGAGATTTCCAGAGATTCCCGGAGATTCCTGGAGATTCCTGGAGATTCCCGGAGATTCCCGGAGATTCCTGGAGATTCCCGGAGATTCCTGGAGATTCCTGGAGATTCCCGAAGATTCCCGGAGATTCCCGGGGATTCCTGGAGATTCCCGGAGATTTCCGGAGATTCCCAGAGATTCCTGGAGATTCCCAGAGATTCCCGGAGATTCCTGGAGATTCCTGGAGATTCCCGGAAATTCCTGGAGATTCCCGGAGATTCCCGGAGATTCCTGGAGATTCCCGGAGATTCCTGGAGATTCCCGGCATGGCAGCTGGTGCTGAGTCTCAGGGACTCTGTCCTCTCCACTGCTGGCACTGATGAAATTTGTCTTGCAAAAATGGAGTCAGAATTCCTGAGTCTCAGTTTTTATCCAGGTAGGAACGGTTGGCTCCTCCCACACTGGGTGGAGCGACTCCCAGTGGGATGATGTCATGTGTGATGTCATTGGTGAGCTTTCATGGCCCATTATCAGCAGATATCTCTGATGATGTCATGTGTGATGTCATTGTGAGCTTTCATGGCCAATTAACAGAGGATATACAATGGGATGATGTCGTGTGATGTCAATGGTGAGCCTTCATGGCCCATTAGCAGACGATGGATATACAATGGATGATGTCATGTGTGATGTCATTGTCATTGTGAGCCTCCATGGCCCGTTATCAGCAGATATCTGTGATGATGTAATGTGTGATGTCATTGGTGAGCCTCCATGGCCCATTATCAGCAGATATCCAAAATGATGTCATGTGTGATGTCATTGGTGGGCCTTCATGGCCCAATATCAGCAGGTTTCACTGGTGATGTCATGTGTGATGTCATTGTGAGCCTCCATGGCCCGTTATCAGCAGATATCCCCGATGATGTAATGTGTGATGTCATTGGTGAGCCTTAATGGCCAATTAACAGAGGATATACAATGGGATGATGTCATGTGTGATGTCATTGTCATTGTGAGCCTTCATGGCCCATTAGCAGCAGATATCCCCGATGATGTCATGTGTGATGTCATTGGTGACCCTCCATGGCCCGTTATCAGCAGATATCCCCTGGAGGATGGATGGGTGGTGGCAGAGATAACAAACCCTGCCCTGGCTGCTTTAACAGCTGGGCCATTATCAGAAGGCACCGCCCCCCTCCCCCTGGAGTTACAAGAGATAAAAACATCTCAACTGCTTTCAACAGATGAAATAATTACACATTTTTGGTTACCTAACCAAGACACCTCTCTAATCCCATTGGTTAAACTGGAAAAACAGCAAAACACCACCTGGAGAAAGATTGTTTTGAGAAAGAATAATTGTTTTTACAAGATTGTTTTGAGAAAGGATAATTGTTTGTACAAGATTGTTTTGAGAAGAAAGCCTTGCTGAGAAGTTTTCCCTTGGGAAGGAGTTAGCAGCTGCCAGCAGGCTGAAATCTCTCAGGCTCAGCGATGTCAGGCCCACAGGCAGAGCTGTCACACTGGGACACGAACATGCAGTCACACGCTGAGGGGTCTAAGGAAAAAGAGAGAGAGTTTATTTACAAAGTTAGAATTTATAGATTTCCAACAGTGACAGTGGATTGGAGGATGAAATCCCACCTCTGAACCACACTGGTCACAGCAACAGTCTGTCAATTCTCTCCTCCTCCAAGGAGTGCAAAACAACTCAGTCTTTTCATGAAAGTGCGTGAGAATTCCAATATTGTGCTGGTTTGAAAGCAAAACCAGTGAAGGACTCCAAGTCAGAAACACAATTTAATAAGAGGAAAAGAAAAGAAATAAGTGAAAGTAAAAGAAAATAAAAGTAATAGTACAAAAAAAAAAAAACCAGTGACAGAGTCAGAACACAACCTGACACCCTGTTAGGGTGGCAGTGGCAGTCCAGATGAGATGCTCTTGTCAAAGCAGTGATTCCTGTAGAAACGTCTGGCAGCTCTTGTCTCCTCTGGGAGTCCAGTGGATAAAAGCTGCCTGTGCTGTCCCAAACCCTGGATTTATCCAGGTGGGAATGCTTGGCTCCTCCCCCTGGGCGGAGCATCTCACAATGGACTGATCTCATTCTATGAGTGCTGCAGTGGGTCCTTGATGGCCCAGTAACCAGAGATAACTGAGGGAATTATCTGTGAGTGCTGCAGTGGGTCCTTGATGGCCCATTAACCAGAGATAACTGAGGGAATTATCTATGAACCCTGCAGTGGGTCCTTGATGGCCCATTAACCAGAGATAACTGAGGGAATTATCTATGAGTGCTGCAGTGGGTCCTTGATGGCCCATTAACCAGAGATAACTCCCGGAGGGATTTGAGTCATGGGCAAGGCATTGTTGGGCTCGTTAAGATAAGGAAAACACTGCCCCACCTTGGCTCCAAGGGCTCATGGGGATAGAATACAAACCTTGGGCACAATTTTACATTGTAACCTGGGACAAATATAAAAAATGTAAACATCAGAAGGCTTTTGAAAAACAGGGCAAAAAAAAAAAAAACAACTCACCTGTGTCGTTACAATCCGGGACGGCAGAAATAACAACACGTAAAAATTCCATTTTCTTCAGAGGGCATTACAGGGAAGGTTTATTGAAGGACAGATTGTTTTATAGACGGTGTTTGAGTACAATCAGTATGATTGGTCATTTACACCTCTTTGTAAACACCTTTGCCAGTAAACAAGTTAGAAAAACAACAGGGAAAAATACCTGCAAGGATTGTTTGGGTTCTTTTTGTCAGGGAAAAAAATATTTATAAGGATTGTTTGGGTTCCTTACGTCAGGAAAAACACCTGCAAGGATTTTTTGGGTTCCTCCTCACAATTCCCCAGGCCTGTTCTGCCCTTGGCTTTTCCCACAGCCTCAAGCCACTGCCTCAAGCCTAAAAATCTGTTTTTCTGATTTTTCTGACCACTGTCAGTGCCCACACACCTAGGCAGGTGTGAGGACAACCCCTGTGCAGGTGTGACCCCCCCCCCGTGCAGGTGTGACCCCATTCAGGTGTGACCCATACAGGTGTGACCTGTACAGCTGTGACCCCCATACAGGTGTGACGCCGTGCAGGTGTGACCCATACAGCTGTGACCCCGTACAGGTGTTACCCCGTACAGATGTGACCCGTACAGGTGTGACCCCCCCC
Organism: Acrocephalus arundinaceus; assembly: GCA_021534815.1. Classification (NCBI taxonomy): domain Eukaryota; kingdom Metazoa; phylum Chordata; class Aves; order Passeriformes; family Sylviidae; genus Acrocephalus; species Acrocephalus arundinaceus. Next base: position 1,023,106 of record JAJEOU010001088.1, on the reverse strand, counting down.
GTGCAGCTGTGACCCCGTACAGGTGTGACCCGTGCAGGTGTGACCCCATACAGGTGTGACCCGTACAGGTATGACCCCATAGAGCTGTGACCCGTGCAGGTGTGACCCATACAGCTGTGACCCCATACAGGTGTGACCCGTACAGGTATGACCCCATAGAGCTGTGACCCGTACAGGTGTGACCCCATAGAGCTGTGACCCTTTACAGGTGTGATCCGTACAGGTGTGACCCCGTACAGGTGTGACCCCCCCATACAGGTGTGACCCCGTACAGGTGTGACCCCGTACAGGTGTGACCCGTTCAGGTGTGACCCCCCATACAGGTGTGACCCCGTACAGGTGTGACCCCGCTCTCCCCGCAGTGTACCACGCCGTGTACCTGGAGGAGCTGCGCGCGGCCGAGCTGGCGGAGAAGCTGGCGCAGCTGTTCCGAGTGCCCGCCCAGCACATCCAGCACATCTACAAACAGGGACCCACCGGCATCCACGTGCTGGTCAGCGACGAGGTAACGCCTGGGGCACCTGGGGGACACCTGAGGGACACCTGGGACACACCTGGGGCACACCTGGGGGACAGCCGGGGCACACCTGGGACACACCTGGGGCACCTGGGGGACAGCCGGGGCACATGGGGGCACACCTGGGGCACCTGGGGGACAGCTGGGGCACACCTGGGACATACCTGGGGCACCTGGGGGACAGCCGGGACACACCTGGGGGCACCTGGGCACACCTGGGGGCACCTGGGGCACCTGGGGGACAGCCGGGGCACACCTGGGGCACATGGGGGCACCTGGGGCACCTGGGGGACAGCCGGGGCACACCTGGGACACACCTGGGGCACATGGGGGCACCTGGGCACACCTGGGGCACCTGGGGGCACCTGGGGGACAGCCGGGGCACACCTGGGACACACCTGGGGCACATGGGGGTACCTGGGGGACAGCTGGGGGCACACCTGGGGGCACCTGGGGGACACCCGGGGCACACCTGGGGCACCTGGGGGACACCGGGGCACACCTGGGGCACACCTGGGTGCACTTGGGCACACCTGAGGCACACCTGGGTGCGCCTGCAGCACACCTGGGGCGCACCTGGACATACTTGGGCACACCTGTGGCGCACCTGAGGGACACCTGGGGCACACCTGGGCACTCCTGCAGGCACATCTGGGGCATGCCCAGGTACACTGGGGTGCACCTGGGCACACCCAGGGCTTACCTGCAGGCACACTGGGGGCACACCTGAGGGACACCCGGGGCACATCTGGACACACCTGGGTACACCCGGGGCACACCTGCAGGCACACTTGGGGCACACCTGGCCACACCCAGCGCACACCTGAGCACACCTGGGCATACCTGGGAAGGCAGGAGGGATCACCTGGGAGGGAGGAGGTTCACCTGGGGAAATGGGACCAGCAGGGATCACCTGGGCAGGTGTTGGGAAGGGCCCAAGGAAGGAATTAAATGTTTGGTGCTTCCAAAGTTCCCACCTGAGCTCCCACCTGGGCACCTCCTGCCCTTTGGAACCCAAACCCTTCCCCAAAAACCCCAAAATTGGTGTTGTTTGGGGTTTTTTCCAGATGATCCAGAACTTCCAGGATGAATCCTGCTTCGTCCTGGACACCATGAAAGGTGCGTGCGTACCTGGGGCTCCGTCTGGGCCTCACCTGTGTCCCATCTCCCCAGCCACCTTCCCTCACCTGCCCTGGGCTGACCTTGGCTTCCTCTGCAGCCGAAACCAACGACAGCTACCACATCATCCTGAAATAGGGGGCCAGGTGAGGGGCAGGTGAGGAGCGCCTGCAGCCTCTCGGCACACCTGGAGACCCCCCACTCCCAGCCAGAGGACGCCAGCAGAGATCTGGGAACCCCCCAGGTGTTGTCACCTGGCCGCCCTCCTCGCAGGGAACACCTGGAGACCCCTCTGGAGAGCCCCCAGGTGTGGTTACCTGGCAGCCCTTCCCACAGGTGACACCTGGGATGGACAGGACGCTCCATTGCTGGAGCTCTGAGGCACCAGGTGTTCACCCACCTGTGCAGGTGTGGCCTCCAGGTGTGTGCAGGTGTGACGCGATCTCATAAGGTCATCAAGGATTCCAGATTTAATTATGGAAAATTGGAGGATAAAGGAATAACTCTGGGGGGTGGGGGGGACGGACATTGCTGCGTGTTTTGGGGAGAAAAACCAAGATTTCGCTATTTCTGCTGAATGTGTGAGGTGATTGAAGCGGCTCCGGGCAGGTGTCCAGGTGAGGGATCTGCCCAGGTGTGGGAGGTCAATCCCAGATCCTCAGACTTGGATGCTCCAGGTGATACCGCCCCAGCCATTTTCAGGTAAAAAATCAGGAAAAAAGACAAAGCAAGGATTTGGTTTAAATAAAGCTGGGGTGGGGTCCAGGTGAGGCAGGTCCTGGCTCAGGTGAGTTGTGACAACCTGGCCGGTGCAGGGGGTCAGCCCCACCCCACAACTTCCCCAGGACTGAGGGGGACCTCCAGAACCACCCCAAACATCTCCCCAAAATCATCCTCGGACTACACAAAAATCACTCAAAACCACCCCCCAAACCACCCCAAAATCACCTCCCAAAATCTGTCAAATCACCTCGAGATGGCCCCAAAATCACATCGAGATATCCCTGAATCTCCTCCCAAATTACTGCATCACCACCCAAAATTACCTCAAAGTCATCCACAAATTACCCCAAATCGCCCAAAATTCATCCAAAATCACCCCAAATCACCCAAAATTCATCCAAAAATCACCCCAAATCACCTGAAATTCATCCACAAATTACCCCAAATCACCTGAAATTCATCCACAAATTACCCCAAATCGCCCAAAATTCATCCAAAAATCACCCCAAATCACCTGAAATTCATCCACAAATTACCCCAAATCACCTGAAATTCATCCACAAATTACCCCAAATCGCCCAAAATTCATCCACAAATTACCCCAAATCACCAAAATTCATCCAAAAATCACCTCAAATCACCTGAAATTCATCACAAATTACCCCAAATCACCTAAAATTCATCCAAAAATCACCCCAAATCACTCAAATCATCCACAAATTACCAAATCACCCAAATTCATCCAAAATCACCCCAGATCACCTGAAATTCATCCACAAATCACCCCAAATCACCCGAAATTCATCCACAAATTACCCCAAATCACTCAAAATTCATCCACAAATTACCCCAAATCACTCAAACTCATCCAAAAATTACCCCAAATCACCCAAAATTCATCCAAAAATCACCTCAAATCACCTGAAATTCATCCACAAATTACCCCAAATCGCCCAAAATTCATCCAAAAATCACCCCAGATCACCTGAAATTCATCCACAAATTACCCCAAATCACCCAAAATTCATCCACAAATCACCCCAAATCCCCCATGCCCCAGGGGGGGTCAGAGCTGGAGCACCCCAGGGTTGATCCTGGCTCAGGTGTGCCCAGGTGGGACACACCTGGAGGGGGGAGCGCCCTCATTGGCCGGTTGTACCTGGGATTTCACCTGGAAAAGGTGAGGATGGGGGACACGGAGGGGCTGTGACCCTTTAATTTCCCTTTCATTAGTCAAAAACTGAAATGTGGCTCTCGATTCGGTGCCCCCCTCCCCGAGACCCCAAACCACGCCTGGCCCAGCTGGGGCACAAAAGGAGCAGTGAAAAACGGTGGAAATTGGTGGAAAATGGTGAAAAAAAAGGTGAAAAAAGAAAGAAAAAGGTGGAGGAAAGAAGAAACAGCAAAGAGATAAGAAACAGGAACTGCAACCCTCGGGGTCCTGGCCCTGCACCTGGGAGCTGCTGCAGAAATTAACCCTGTCCTGGCCACAACCAGGACATTGCCCAGCCCTCACTGCACACTCATTCCCGACCCCACAGCTTCCACATCGTTCCTTATCCCACACCTTCCACTCAGCCTTTTGTCCTGGTTTGGAACCAGGTGTCTGCCAGGGAAAGCTGGAGCTGCCCTTGGAATCCCTCTGAATTATTATAATTTTGAAATTAAGGGGCTTTCAGGCAAAGGTTTTGGAATAGGAATGACAGTTCTTTCCTGGGAATTATTAAAAATAAAAATGTGGTCGTACAAAAAAGGCAAACAAAGAAACAAAAATCCCAGAAACCCTGACGGAGTCAGGACATGACCTGACACCCTGTTGGTCAGGGTGTTGGCAGCAGTCCAGTTAAGTCCTCCTGCAGTGCCAGATGTGGTTCTGTTGGAGCAGAGATGATCCTGTAGAAGGGTCCAGTGGGGGTGAGATGGGTCCGGCCTTCCTCTGGGGATCCAGCACAAACAGGCTGTGCTGCTGTTCTGAATGCCAGGTTTTATTTTAGGAATGCTTGGCTCCTCCCACTGGGTGGAGCCTCTCCCAATGGGATGATGTAATTGTATCAGCCGTGCAGTGAGCCTGGATGGCCCATGAACAGCAGATATCCCCGGAGGGAGGATGGGTCCTGGAAGGGATAAAGAACACTGCCCCACCTGGTTTGAACAGCAGATATCCCCCAGAGTTATGAGGGATGGGTCCTGGAAGGGATAAAGAACACTGCCCCACCTGGTTTGAACAGCAGATATCCCCCAGAGTTATGAGAGATGGGTCCTGGAAGGGATAAAGAACACTGCCCCACCTGGTTTGAACAGCTGCCCATTAACAGGAGACACCACTCCCTCCCCTGGAGTTACCAGGAATGGGTCATAGAAGAGATGAAGGAAAATCAACACCTCCCTGTCATCCTAGGACACAAAAAAGCTCCACACTCTCAGAAGAGAAAATAGAAAGCTTTATTTACAATTTCCTTGGTTTCTTTTATAGCATCCTGTGCTACAAAAGGGACCCCGTTGGTCCATGGGATTGACACCTCTCTCCATTGGTTCAGTAACAGAAATGAAAAACAAAAGACTTGGGAGAGGTTTTGTTATGGGGAAAGTAGAGTTTACCTGAAAATGTTTTGAGAGAAGAGCAGCTGTTTACAAAAGCTGTTTTGGGAAGAGAGAGAACTGCTGAAAGGTTTCATTGGGAAAACCAGCACAGCTAAAATTCTCTCAGGCTCAGAAAATCACGTCCACACCTCCCCAGCCGGTTTCAACAGCTGGCAAATAGAATGCACATTTTTGGTTACCTATTGCAACACAAAACACCTTTATCCTACACCATCCACTCATTCATTATCCCAAACCTTCCACTTATCCCTTATCCTACACCATCCACTCATTCATTATCCCAAACCTTCTCCTTATCCTTTATCCTACACCATCCACTCATCCTTTACCCCAAACCTTCCCCTTATCCTTTATCTTACATCATCCACTCGTCCATTATCCCAAACCTTCCACTTATCCTTTATCCTACACCATCCACTCGTTCATTATCCCAAACCTTCCCCTTATCCTTTATTCTACACCATCCACTCATTCCTTACCCCACACTTACCCTTTATTTTACACCATTCCATCACCCCTGCATTCCCACACGTTCCAGCCATACCCGTATTTATACACCAGCTGGAGTTTCATCCCCACCTTCCCTGGCTGTCCCAGGTGTCTGTTGGGGTCGGTCAGTCCTGGCTGTCCGTGTGTCCATCCTGGATCTCTCCCAGGACACGAGGCCTGCTGGGCTCCCGGCTGGTGCCTCTGGAGCAGCCCATCCTCATCACCCATGGCCATCACAAACTCCAGCAGTGCCATCCTCTCTGTTATTGTTTCTTTTGGGCTGAAAACCCCCGAGATTTGTTGAAATCTTTCTCCCAAGCCCTGTGCCAGAAGAAGGAGTTGGGATGTGTCGGTTCAGGTTCTCAAGGTTGATGATTGCTTCTTATCTGGTACATTTTGTTCTCACCTGGCTTGGGTGCTGCTGCAGTGCTGCTCATCCCTGACTGACCACCCCGAGGGCGGTCTGAACTCTTTATCCCAAATATTCCGTGCTCTGTGTTTGTAGTGAGATACCAACACCCATCACCTGTGTTAGACACTGCACTGCTGTGCTAAACCAACCCAAAAGTGCCACCACCACAGCAGGAGTTGGAGGACAAGAAGAAGAATGAGGACAGGGGCACACCCAGATCCCTCCATCTTGCCTCCTTGAACCTCCTTTATGAACCCTAAAATTCCACATTAACACCCGGGAATAAGTTAATTATCACCCTAATTAAACTCTTGTGGTTTGTAATTCTTCATACAAGGTTGGTAGCTGCTCCATGGGCTAAAATCAAAGGCACTTTGGTATTTTTGACTTTGTGCCAGGGTCTCTGGGCCCCTTGCCAGGGTCTCAGACCACCCAGGGCAGCCAGAGGGATGTCCTGGGTTCTGACATCATCCAACGTGACACAGTTCAACGTTCCAGAATGTTCTTGTGAGCCTTGAAACAAATAATTACAGAATGATTTTGTGCAGGTGCTTTTATTGCAGAGCTCTGGGAATCAGGGGTACAGACCCAAATCTGACTCCGACATAGATTCGAGATGGACACGTTTTTATACCCTTTTCATTATATAAATATATTTTTATATAATAATATACATTAATTGTATAAATTAATTATATATTATTATATAATAATTACTATATATTAATTATTAAACCCATATTGTTCTATTGTATACTTTGATCTTATCCAGGCATAAATTCTTTGTCATTTACATCAGGCCCCCCAAAGATCATTTCTCAAGATTCTTGTTACGAATAAACAATAATCATATTAATTACCAAACAATCATTACATTTAACAATCGTATCATTTATCATAGGATGATTGTGCAGGTGCAGTTTCACATGATCTACCAAAGACAAAGCTCAACCTTTGTTCTCAGGGCCTACCAGGCCCAACCTTCCTTTCCTCCTGAATGAATCTATTATACACAATTCCCATGATTTTAGGAACATTTTAACCCTTTGCTATCATTCTCACCCCAAAACCAAAGCCCCTTGAGGGACATTTCTGTTTCCCTGTCCTCTGCACCTCCCACCGAGTGCACCCAGGTCCTGGAGCACAAACAATCCCAAAGGGTGGATTTGCCTTGGCTTGAGGCAGGACTGGTTTTGGTTTGCTTGCTTGTTTTTCTGTACTACTACATTTGTATTTTTAAAAAAATATTCCTCATAAAGGACTGTTATTCCTATTCCCATATCTTTGCCTGAAAGCCCCTTAATTTCAAAATTACAATAATTTGGAAGGAGGGGGTTTGCATTCTCCATTCCAAGGGAAGCTCTATTTTTCCTTGTCTTTCCAAACCCAGACATCAACAAATCCATTTCCCACACCCAGCTGGGGGATGGATTCCAGGGCTGGGTGTTGGGTGGGTGCAGAAATGGCTGCAAATCCCCAGGGCCGTGGGCAGGGGCTCAGAGTGGGCACTGGGGAGCGGTGGTGTCCCGGGGTCCACACTGGGCAGGAGTCCCCAGTGTCCCCAAATCCTGCTGGGTGTTGCTGCCACGCCTGCTGTCCCCAAATGCCCCTGACACGGCCCTGTGTCCCTGGGTGCTCCCAACACCCCTGGGTGCCCCCAGCCCTGCTGGGTGCCCCCAGCCCTGATCCCCATCCCCCACCCCTCCTGTCCCCCCATGCCTTGCCCCCCACCCCCCGGGCAGGTGAAGCATCCCCAGACCTTTCCCCTGTCCCTTGCCCTGCCCTCACCTGGTGTGTGTCCCCTCCGTCCCCTGTGCAGGTGGAGCACCCAAACCCGGGGGTGTGGTACCTGTGTCCCTGTCACTTCCCTGCCACCCTGTCCCTGTACAGGTGGAGCACCCAAACCTGGGTGTGTGGTACCTGTGTCCCCCCTCACTTGTGCCCACCCCGTGTGCAGGTGGAGCACCCAAACCTGGGGGTGCATTACCCTGGCACCACATGGGCAGTGGCACCTGTGCCCCTTCCCCGTGTGCAGGTAGAGCACCCAAACCCGGGGGTGTGGTACCTGTGCCCCTGTCACTTCCCTGCCGCCCTGTCCGTGTCCCTGTCCAGGTGGAGCATTACCTGTGCCCCCCTCACCTGTGCCCCCACCACGACCTATGCCCACCTCCCCCGTACAGGTGGAGCACCCGAATCCAAGGGTGTGGTACCCTGGCACCACGTGGGCACTGCCACTTGTGCCCCTGTCACTTCCCTGCCGCCCTGTCCGTGTCCCTGTCCCTGTGCAGGCGGAGCACCCGAACCCAGGGGTGCGGTACCTGTGCCCCCCTCACCTGTGCCCCCACCGCAACCTGTGCCCGCCTCCCCCAGTGACACATCATCCGTGACAGAGGGACCCGGGCCACCCTGACAGGTGACACCGAGCTGGGGATCAGTGACACCCCTGGAGGACGGGGCCACCCCGAGGGCCCTGCACGAGCTGGAGCAGCGTCCTGGGGGAATCTCCCGAGGCCAAGGGCAGGTGCTGGCCCTGGGGCAGGGCAGCCCCCGGGATGGACCCAGGGGGATGAGCAGAGGGAGCAGCCCTGGGAGAGGGACCCGGGGGTGTGGGGGTGAGAGCTGGACCCCCAGAGCCCCCCAGGCTGGGCTGAGCCCCAGCGGGGGCAGAGGGGAGGGGGCTCTGCCCCGCTCAGGTGAGACCCCACCTGCAGAGCTGCTCCAGCCCTGGGACCAGCACAGGGAGGACGAGGAGCTGCTGGAGAGAGTCCAGAGGAGGCCACGGAGCTGCTCCAGGGCTGGAGCCCCTCTGGAGCCAGGCTGGGAGAGCTGGGGGTGCTCACCTCACTCCAGGGAGACCTTGGAGACCTTCCAGGGCCTGAAGGGGCTCCAGGAGAGCTGGAGAGGGATTGGGGACAAGGGATGGAGGGACAGGACACAGGGAATGGCTTCCCACTGCCAGAGGACAGGGATGGGTGGGAGATTGGGAAGGAATTCCTCCCTGTGAGGGTGGAGAGGCCCTGGAATGGATTTCCTGGCCTGGAAGTGTCCAAGGCCAGGTTGGACAGGGCTTGGAGCAGCCTGGGACAGTGGGAGGTGTCCCTGCCCATGGCAGGGGTGGGGCCAGATGGGTTTTAGGGTCCACTCCACGACCCCATATTGTCCCACCCCAATGCCCCCCTGAACTCAGGGCCCAGCCCAATGCCCACATCCCAAAATTCCAATGTCCCATTTCAGTGTCCCACCCCGACGTTGTCACCCTGGTGTCCCAGCCAGTGTCCCAGCCCTGGTGTCTCATGCCACCGTCCCCAGCTCAGGTCCCAGCCCAGTGCCCCTCATCACACATTCCCATCCCAGTGTCCCAATGTCCCATCCAGGTGTCCCACCCCAAACTCTGATCCACACAGCCCGAGGCCAATGTGCTGTCCCATGCCCATGTCCCCATGTCCCCATGTCCATCCCAATGTCCTGATGCCCCCATCCCAACCCCCATGTCTCTCATCTCCATGCCAGTGTCCCCAGCCCTGTCCCCCCATGTCCCCCCCACCCAGAACCGCCTCCCCCGGTGCCTCCCGGAGCTCCTGGTGCCCCCCCCGGGGCTGAGGGAGCCCCCCCACCCTCCCCGGCACCCCTCAATCCATTGCATATTTTTATTGGATCAAAGTTACAGACCTGGGGGGGAAATAAAAAATAAATAAACCCCCCCGAGGGTGGGACCCCCCCGGGGCTGGGGGGGCAGGGGTCCCCCTGTCTGTCCTGGGGGTCGGGGGTATGTACAGGGGTCTGTCTGTCCGTGCTGCGGGGGCTGGGTGGCACCAGCCCCCCGGGGGGGCCTGGCCCCCTCCTTGTGCCCCCCACTGCCAGCCAGGGGGGCCGGGGGGCTCCCCCTGCATGGGGGTGGTCCCGGTGAGTGGGGGGATCCCTCTGCCCAGGGGGTGCCCCTCCTGTCCTGGGGGCTCCCCTCCTATGGGGGATCCCCCTGCCAGGGGGGTCCTGCTGTCTGGGGAGGCCCCTCTGCCCAGGGAGGCTCCGGGGGGTCCTTGCTGCCCGGGGTGGTCCTGGGGGGCTTCCCCTGCCCGGGAGGGGTCCCCACTCCCCCGCTCAGTCCTCGGTGATGCCCTTGGCCCGCAGCTCCTCCTGCACCCGGGCGAGGTACGTGGGGTCGGGGTACCCGAATCTGGGGGGCAAAGGGGGGCGTCAGTCAGGCCGTGCCCCCCCGCACGGGGGGCTCTCCCCTCAGCCACCCTGGGTGCCCCACCCAGCCCGCCCAGTTCCCCCCACCCCACTGGTGCCATTGCCCTTGTGGTGCTGCTCTTCCCCAACCCCTCAGGTGCCCTCCCAGGTGCCCCCCATGCCCACAGGTGCCCCCCAGGTGCCCCCACACCCCCCCTTGCACGGCTGGGTGCAGTCAGCCTTGTGGTGGACGTTGTTCCCCAACCCCTCAGGCATTCCAGGGTCCCCCCCAGGTCCCCCCCACGTAGCTGGGGCCCAACAGAGCAGTTGGTCTCATGGTGGATGTTGTTCCCCAACCCCTCAGGTGTCCCCCAGGCGCTCCCAGGTCCCCCTCAGGTGCACCCCAGCCCCCCCAGGTGTCCCCCAGCCCCCCCAGGTGCCTCTCACGTGTCCCCCAGGTCCCCCCCAGGTGCCCCCCAGCCCCCCAGGTCCCCCCCAGGTGCCCCCCAGGTGCCCCCCGGCCCCCCCAGGTGCCCCCCGCACAGCTGGGGCCCGCCGGTGCAGTTGGTCTTGTGGTGGATGTCGTTCCAGGTGATGACGTTGGCGCGGCCCGTGGTCAGCGAGGTGCCCACGGTGAAGGTGAGGCGCTGGGCGAAGGCCTTGCGGAACAGCCCCAGCACCTTGTTCCCCTCGGGGCAGTCGGGCAGGTACGCCACGCGCGTGGTGCCCGGGTACCGCACGCCCGGGTTGGGGTGCTCCACCTGCAGGGGACAGGGACAGGGACAGGGACAGGGACAGGGGCAGGGACAGGGACAGGGACAGGGACATGGACAGGGGCAGGGACAGGGACAGGGACAGGGGTGTCAGTGCCCATGTGGTACCCGGGTACCACACGCCCAGGTTTGGGTGCTCCACCTCCAGGGGACAGGGACAGAGACACAGGTGTCAGTGTCCATGTGGTGCCCGGGTACTGCACCCCTGGGTTTGGGTGCTCCACCTGCACAGGGACAGGGACAGTGTGGCAGTGAAGTGACAGAGGCACAGGTGAGGGGGAACACAGGTACCACACCCCCAGGTTCGGGTGCTCCACCTGCACAGGGTTCAGGGTGGCAGGGAAGTGACAGGGGCATTGGTGCCACTGCCCACATGGTGCCCAGGTACTGCACCCCTGGGTTTGGGTGCTCCACCTGCACAGGGACAGGGACAGGGACAGGGCGGCAGGGAAGTGACAGGGGAACAGGTACCACACCCCCGGGTTCGGGTGCTCCACCTGCACACGGGGAAGGGGCACAGGTGCCACTGCCCGTGTGGTGCCAGGGTAACGCACCCCCAAGTTTGGGTGCTCCACCTGCACACGGGGTGGGCATAAGTGAGGGGGGACACAGGTACCACACACCCAGGTTTGGGTGCTCCACCTGTACAGGGACAGGGTGGCAGGGAAGTGACGGGACATTGGTGCCACTGCCCACATGGTGCCCAGGTACTGCACCCTGGGATTGGGTGCTCCACCTGCACAGGGACAGGGACACGGACAGGGTGACAGGGAAGTGACAGGGACACAGGTACCACACCCCCGGGTTCGGGTGCTCCACCTGCACAGGGGACGGAGGGGACACACACCAGGTGAGGGTGGGGCAAGGGACAGGGGAAAGGTCTGGGGATGCTTCACCTGCCCGGGGGGTGGGGGGCAAGGCATGGGGGGACAGGAGGGGTGGGGGATGGGGATCAGGGCTGGGGGCACCCAGCAGGGCTGGGGGCACCCAGGGGTGTTGGGAGCACCCAGGGACACAGGGCCGTGTCAGGGGCATTTGGGGACAGCAGGCGTGGCAGCAACACCCAGCAGGATTTGGGGACACCAGGGACACCTGTCAGGATGTGTGGGTAGCCCAGGCATGCTGGGTACACCCAGCAGGATTTGGGGACACCCAGGGGCATTGGGGACACAGGGTTGGGGCACCCATCACAGTTTTGGGGTACCCAGGGCTGCTGCATGCACTCACAGAGATTTGGGGACCCCCAGGGGCATTGGGGACACAGAGCTGGGTCAAGGGTATTTGAGGACACCCAGGGCCATCCCTCAGGACTGGCTGGGGACACAGCACCGTGCCAGGGCCACCCAAGATCATCTGGGGACACCCAGGGGTGCCAAGGCCACAGACTGTGGGATGGGTGCACTCATCAGGACTTGGGGACACCCAGGGGTGTTGGGGACACAGAGCTGGACCAGGAGCACTTTGGGGCAACCAGGGGCACTGGACTGGTTTGGGGCACCCATTGCAGCTTTGGGGCACCCAAGAGTGCTGGGGACACTCAGCAGCATTTGGGGGCACCCAATGGCATTGGGGGCACTGGACGGGGCACAGGGTTGGGGCACTCATCACCGTTCTGGGGCACCCAGGGATGCTGAGCAAGATTCGGGGCACAGGGCTGAACCTGGGACATTTGGGGTACCCACAGGAGCACTGGGGGCACAGGACTGGTTTGGGGCACCCATCACAGCTTTAGGGCACCCAGGGATGCTGGGGACACTCTGCAAGGTTTGGGGGCACAGAGCTGAACCTGGGACATTTGGGGAGCACCCTGGGGGCACAGGGCTGGCCCAGGGCCATCCATTCCACGGCATTTGGGATCACCCAGGGATGCTGGGGACGCTCAGCAGCATTTGGGGGTACTCAAGGGCATTGGGGGTACAGGACTGGGCACAGGGTTGGGGCACCCATCACAGTTTTGGGCACCCTGGGATGCTGGGGACACTCAGCAGGGTTTGGGGGCACCCAGGAGCACTGGGGGCACAGAGCTGAACCCGGGACATTCAGGGAACACCCTGTGGGAACAGGGCTGCCCCAGGGCCATCCATCCCATGGGATTTGGGATCACCTAGGGATGCTGGGGACACTCAGCAAGATTTGGGGGCACAGAGCTGAACCTGGGACATTTGGGGAGCACCCTGGGGGCACAGGGCTGGCCCAGGGCCATCCATTCCACGGCATTTGGGATCACCCAGCACGATTTGAAAGGTTTTGAGCACTACCCCCTCCCCACCCCGCCCCTCCCCGGCCCGGCCCGGCCCGCACTCACCCCCTGCACGCCGGGCGGGAAGACGTACTGGATGATGATGGTGCCGAAGGCCTCGTAGCCGGGCAGCGGCAGCGCGGCGTCGCGGGTGACCAGCATGCGGCCGTCGGGGGGCTGGTTGCCCACCAGCTGCCCGTAGAAGCGGCCGCAGACGGGGCAGGCGGAGCGCACCTGCAGCGCCCGCGCGATGCACTCCCCGCAGAACGAGTGCCGGCAGCGCTCCAGCGTGCGCGGCCCGCGCATCTCGCCCAGGCAGATCGGGCACTGCCGCTCCGGCTCCTCGTCCCGCGCCGGCCCGGGAGCACCGGCGGCGCCCGCGGGGGGCTCCGGGCGGGCCCCCAACACCTCGCCGTGTCGCTGGTTGCGCTTTTTGAGCTCCTTCTCGGTCTCCTTGAGCAGCGCCTTGAGCGCCTTGCGGGCCGGGCAGAGCCCCGCGCCGCCGGGGGGGCCCGGGGGGGTGGCGCAGAGCTGCAGCACGTACAGCTCGGGGGTCTCGCCGTCCACCAGGATCCGCACCCGCGCCTCCTGCGCCAGCAGCGCCAGGCGCGCCGCGCGCTCCCGCGTCACGAACTCCCACACGCGCTTGGGCACCGTCACCCGGCTCTTGGCGGGGCCCCCGCAGCCCGACATCCTCGACAGCACGAAGGACACTGCGGGGACACGCGGGGGTGGGCACCCGGGCGGGCAGCGACCCGCAGGGACACCCCGGGACAGCCGGGGACTGAGCAGGGACACCCCGGGACAGCCGGGGACTGGGCAGGGACACCCCAAATACCCAGGGACTGAGCAGGGACACCCCGGAACAGCCGGGGACTGAGGAGGGACACCCCGGAACTACCGGGGACTGAGCAGGGACACCCTGAAACATCCGGGGACTGAGCAGGGACACCCCAAAACACCCAGGGACTGAGCAGGAACACCCCGGAACTGCCGGGGACTGGGCAGGGACACCCCGGAATAGCCGGGGTCTGAGGAGGGTCACCCCCAAATACCCAGGGACTGAGCAGGGACACCCTGAAACATCCAGGGACTGGGCAGGGACACCCCAAAACAGCCACAGATTGGGCATGGGCAGACCGAAACACCCAGAGACTGAGCAGGGACACCCCAAAACAGCCAGGGACTGGGCACAGACACCCCAAAACATCGGGGGACTGGGCAGGGACACCCTGAAACATCCGGGGACTGGGCAGGGACACCCCGGAACAGCCGGGGACTGGGCAGGGACACCCCAAAACACCCAGGGACTGAGCAGGGACACCCCAAAACAGCCGGAGACTGAGCAAGGACACCCCAAAACACCCAGGGACTGCACATGGACACCCCAAAAAATCGGGGGACTGGGTATGGACACCCCGAAACAGCTGGGGACTGAGCAGGGACACCCCGAAACACCTGGAGATTGGGCATGGACACCCCAAACCTCTCAGAGACTGGGTATGGACCCCAAAATCCACTGAGACAGGGTATGGACCCCCAAAATCCTCTGACACTGGGCATGGACCCCCCCAAATCCTGTGACACTGGGTATGGACCCCCAAAACCTCTTTGAGACTGAGCATGGACCCTCCAAAATCCTCTGACACTGGGCATGGACCCCCCTCAAATCCTGTGACACTGGGCATGGACCCCCAAAACCTCTTTGAGACTGAGCATGGACCCTCCAAAATCCTCTGACACTGGGCATGGACCCCCCCAAATCCTGTGACACTGGGTATGGACCCCCAAAACCTCTTTGAGACTGAGCATGGACCCTCCAAAATCCTCTGACACTGGGCATGGACGCCCCCCAAATCCTGTGACACTGGGTATGGACCACCAAAATCCTCTGAGACTGGGCATAACCCCCCCAAACCCCTGTGAGACTGGGTATGGACCCCCAAAATCCTCTGATACTGGACATGGAGCCCACAAAACCCCATGACTTGGGGAATCTGGGTCACCCCCTAAAACCACCAGAGTCTAAACATGACCCCCCCAAACCCTCAGAGTCTGGGCACTTAAAGAACCCCCCAGAATGCCCAGACACGGCACCCAGGGGTGTTCCTGAGGGGCCACAGTGTCCCCTGCCCCCCCGGGGGGACGTTTACCCACCCAAGGTGCCACCTCAAGGGTTAAACCTGCCCTGTCCCCCAAATCTGGGACAGCCTGGGGGTGTCACCTCACTGTGATCCCCGGGGGGTGGGGGTGAGGTTTGGGGTCCCCCCAGAACCATCCTCCCCATCCCGGGGGTGCCACAGCTGGGGGGTGCCCCGGGGGGTCCCCAGAACCAGAGGGGTGTTCCAGGGCCGGGGGGGTCCCACAGAGGAAGGGGGAGATGTTCCAAGGGGGTCCCCAGAGCCCGGGGGTCCCACAGCCCGGGGGGCTCCCCAGAGCCCAAGGCTGTGCAGGATCGGGGGTCCCACAGCCCGGGGGGCTCCCCAGAGGCAGGGGCCGTGCAGGATTGGGGGTCCCACAGCCCGGGGGGGTCCCCAGAGCCAGGGGGGGTGCAGGATCGGGGGTCACAGGGCCCGGGGGAGTCCCCAGAACCCGAGGGGTGTTCCAGGGCCGGGGGGATGCCACAGAGGAAGGGGGAGATGTTCCAAGGGGGTCCCCAGAGCCCGGGGGTCCCACAGCCCGGGGGGCTCCCCAGAGGCAGGGGCCGTGCAGGATTGGGGGTCACACAGCCCGGGGGATCCCCAGAGCGGGGGGTCCCCCACACCCACCTGGTGAGCCCATGGGGGACACGAGCAGAGGCGCGGTGGATCAGCAGAGCCACGAGCCCGAGGCTGGGGGGACACGGGGGGACAAGAGGAGGGTCACAGATGGGCCCCCCCAGACCCAGTTCGGGGGTTCGTTAACCCCCCCGAACGCCCCCCCCCGCCCAGGCGACCCTACAATAACAACAGCGGCGTCACCCCCTCCGTGTCCCCAGGGGACCCCACAACAGCCCCAGCACCCCGCCAGCACTTTTGGGGGGCGGCCAACGGGTCCCCAGCCCCCCCGGCCCCCCCAAACCCATCCAGCAGCCCCGGACCGGGCTGTGTGCCCAGGCAGCGCTCTCGGGGGGCTCCCCGCGGATCGGGGGGGGCTGAACCCGCCGCTGCCCCCCCCCGGTGTCCCCAATTCCCCCGGGTGTCCCCAATCCCCCCCCGGT
Source organism: Acrocephalus arundinaceus (assembly GCA_021534815.1). Taxonomy (NCBI): domain Eukaryota; kingdom Metazoa; phylum Chordata; class Aves; order Passeriformes; family Sylviidae; genus Acrocephalus; species Acrocephalus arundinaceus. The sequence continues at coordinate 1,006,864 of JAJEOU010001088.1, read as the reverse complement.
GTCCCCAGGGCCCCCATCCCCCCGAGGGGCTCCCGCGGGGGGGGCAGGGTGGGGGATGGGGGATGGGGGATGCGGCCCGGAATGGGGGGGCTGAACAGGCCCGGGGGAGCGGGGGGGTCCCGATGAGGCCCGGGGGGGTCCCGATGAGGCCCGGGGGTCCCGATGAGGCCCCGGGGGTCCCGATGAGGCCCGGGGGGTCCCGATGAGGCCCGGGGAGGGCAGGACAGGCCCGGGGGGGTCCCGATGAGGCCGGGAGGGTCCCGATGAGGCCCGGGAAAGGCAGGACAGGCCCGAGGGGCCCCGATGAGGGCCGGGCGGACGGACGGACCCGGGCGGGGACAGGCCAGGCCCGGAGGGCCATGAGGGTCCCGCTGAGGGCCGGGGCGGGGACAGAACAGGCCCGGGGAGGGGCCCGGGGGTCCCGATGAGACCCGAGGCGGGGGTCGGTGAGTCCCGATAAGGTCTGGGGGGTTCGGGGACTCCCGCTGAGGCCCGAGGGGAACGGGCAGGCCCGGGGAGGGGCCCGGGGGCTTCGGCTGCGGTGGCGGCAGCGCCAGGCCCGGGGCGGGGGGCGCGCGCAGAGCGGGCTGGCGGGGGCCGGGCCGGGCCGGGGGGCGGTGCCGGGGGTCGCGGGGGTTCGCGGGGGGTCCCGGGGGGTCTCGGGGGTCCCGCACCCACCGGGCCCGGGCGGGCGCAGCATCGCGGGCGCGTCCGGCGGCGGGGGGCGCCCTGCGCGCGGCCGCCTCACGTGACCGCGCGGGGCGGGGCCGCCATGGCAACGGGGGGAGGGGCGGGGCCATGGCAACGACAGTGGAGGGGTCGCCATGGCAACGCGCCTGGGGGCGGGGTAAGGGCGTGACCACAGCGCGGGGGCGGGACCGTGACTGAGAGAAGTGACCTGGCCGGGGGCGTGGCCACAGCGCTGGGGGCGGGACCGTGACGGAGCAAACAGACCCAGCCGGGGGCGGGGCCACAGCGGCGGGGGCGTGGCCATGACGGAGCAAACAGACCCGGCCGGGGGCGGGGCCGAGGGAAGGGCGGGGCCTGAGCCGGGGGGTTGAGCCCGGAATTTGGGGGTCCCTGGGAAAAGGGGGGGCCCGGCGCGGTTGAGGGGCGCAGGGAACGGGGCAGACTCAGGGCACGTTCAATAATTTATTTCTCGGGGGAAGGAGCCCCATAAAATGCAGGGGGGGACGGGGGACACACGACATCGGACACTCCCAGCAATGGGGGGCGGGGGTGTCAGCCCAGCAGGGCCCCGCCCCCCCGGGGGTGACACCAGGCCGGGCCCTCCCCTGACCCCCGCGGGCTGCAGTGGAGCCCCCAGGTCCCACAGGGAGGGGGGCAGCTTGTGTCCCCCCAGCCTCATTCAGAAGAGGGGTGGGGGCTGCACCAGGAGGTCACTTCACCCCCCCCTCCCTGGGGCAAGTAGTGTTTGACCCCCTCCCAGCTTTGGGAGGGGACAGAAGGGTCCCAGAGCCGCTTGTGCAAGGGGGGGGCACCCCAGACCCCCCCAGTGCCAGGGCCAGAGCCCCCCAGGACCCCCTTACGTAAAGTTAAGGCACTTGAGTAGTGAAATCCCACTGGGGGGGGCTGCTGTGGGGGCATGGGCGGGGGGCAGCGCACCCCGGGGGGTTTGGTCCCACGGGGAGGGGCCGGGGCCCCCCCTCAGGCGAAGATGTTGGTGATGAAGTCGAGGAAGCGCTTGGCGTATTGCTCGGGGTGCACCGTGGAGATCTCGGCTCCGGCCTGGGGGGGCAGCGGCTCAGAGCCCCCCCAGAGCCCAGGCACGGAGCCCTGGCCCGGATACCCACCCCAAAAGGACCCCCCCAAAACACCCCTGAGAGCTCACCCCACCCCAAAAGGACCCCCCCAAAACACCCCTGAGAGCTCACCCCACCCCAAAAGGACCCCCCCAAAACAACCCTGAGAACTCACCCCATCCTGAAATGGCCCCCCCAAAACATCCCTGAGAACTCACCCCACCCCAAAAATGGGCCCCCCAAAACACCCCTGAGAACTCACCCCAAAATGGGCCCCCCAAAACACCCCTGAGAACTCACCCCACCCCAAAATGGCCCCCCCACAACACTCCAGGCACAGAGCCCTGGCCCAGATACCCCGGGACCCACCCCACCCCAAAATGGCCCCCCACAACACCCCTGGGAACTGATCCCACCCCAAAATGACCCCCCAACAACACCCAGGAACACAGCCTTGCCCCAGATACCCCGGGAGCCCACCCCCCCCAAAATGACATCCCCAAACACCCCTGGGAGCCCACTACATACCAAAGCAGCCCCCCTAAACACCCCTGAGAACTCGCCCCACCCCAAAATGACCCCCCAAAACACCCCTGGGAACTGACCCCACCCCAAAATGACCCCCCCAAAAAACACCAAGGGAACTGACCCCCCCCAGCCCCTCCTGACACCCCCCACACACGCTGGGAACTGCCCCTTCCCCACAGGAACCAACACCCCCCTGGGTACCCCCTACATCCTCACCTGACCCCCCCACAGCCCCCCCAGTCCCAACCTCCCCACAGCCCCCACCCCTCCTGCCCCCCCAGACCCTGCCAGGGACTTCACCCCCCCCCAAAGCCCCCCAGGTGCCCCCAACCCCTCCCTCTGCCCACCTTCAGCACCCCAATAATCCCACTCCCCAAAAAAACAGGGGGGAGCCCCGCCACCCCCAACTCAGAGGTGCCCACCCCCCAACTCAGGGGTGCTCCCTCCAGTTCGAAGGTGCCCACCCCCCAATTCAGAGATGCCCACCCCCCAGTTCAGAGGTACTCACCCCCCAGTTCAGGGGTGTTCCCCCCATTGAGGCCCCCCCCAATTCGACGTGCCCACCCCAGAAGTTCCCACCCCCAGTTGGACATGCCCACCCCCAATTCAGAGATGTCCCCCCCAATCGAATGTGCCCACCCCCCAGTTTGAGGTGCTCCCTCCCCAGTTTGAGGTGCTCCCCCCCAGTTTGGGTGCCCACCCCCAGTTTGAAGATGCCCACCCCCAGTTTGAGGTGCCTGCCCCCCAGTTTGAGGTGCCACCCCCCAATTCGGACGTGCCCACCCCCAGTTTGAGGTGCTCCCCCCCAGTTTGAAAATGCCCACACCCCATCTGAGGTGCCCACCCCCCATTTGAAGGTTCCCACCCACCAATTCAGAGATGCCCACCCCCCAATTCGAATGTGCCACCGCCCATTGAGGTGATCCCCCCAATTTGAAGTGCCCACCCCCCAGTTTGAGGTGCTCCCCCCAGTTTGAGGTGCCCACCCCCCAGTCTGAGGTGCCCCCGCCCGGGGTGCCCACCCCCAGTTTGAGGTGCCCCCCACCGGGTGCCCCCTCACCCCATGTTTGACCGTCTTGGCCGCGTGCGCCGCCTTCTTGCGGGCGTCGTACTGGGTGAGGACATCGATCAGCCCCATGAAATAAACCTCGCGCCGGGGGGCTCCTGGGGGGCACAGCCAGGGGGGGTCAGCGCTCCCTGCACCCCCAAACCCCCCCACAGGACCCCCAACCCCCAGCTCACCCTCAGCCCCACGCAGGGCGTACACGTCCACGCAGGGGTCGAACTCGCCGGGCCCCAGGGGCCGGTAGGAGTTGAGGAGCCCCCCCAGACCCTCCGGGGAGGTGCCATAGGGGTCCCCCAGCCCCCCCTCATCGCCCCCTCCGGTCTCCTCTTCCTCCAGCTCCTCTTCCTCCTCCTGCTCGCCCCGTTCCACCTCATGGATGCCCAGGAGCAGGCTGTAGTCCATCAGCTTCTGCTGCACCAGGAACTGGGGGGCAACGGCAGGAATTGGGGAGGGGGGGATGCCAAAACCCTCGGGGGCTGCACCCCAAAACCCCCAGAGCATGGGCATGGCCCCCCCAAAACCCCAGAGCCTGGACACTGAGAAGGGGACCCCCACAACCATGGCCCCAAAACATCCCTTGGACTCTTCAGGGCTGGGGGACAACCCAGGGGTCATTAGGGGTGGGGGACACTTCCATGGCTCCAAACCCCCAGAACCATCAAATACAAAAACCCCCTGGACTCTCAGGGATGAGGGGACAACCCAGAGGTCATTAGGGGTGGGGGACACTTCCATGGCTCCAGGGAGGGCCCCTCCAAACCCTCACAGCCTGGGCACTGAGAATGGGACCCCCACAACCATCATCATTTGGTGCCCAAAAACCCCTTGGACTCTCAGGGCTGGGGGAACAACCCAGGGGTCATTAGGGGTGGAGAGACTTCCACGGCTCCAAACCCTCACAGCCTGGGCACTGGGAGGCCAAACAAAGGGTCATTCGGGGTGGGGGGGACACAGCCCCCCTCAATGGCTCCCTGGGGGTGCAGCCCCCCCAGTTCCCACCTCCACATCCCGCTTGAGCTTGTCCATGAACTCGCGCTGCTGCTCCTCCTCCACGAACACCTTCTCGTTCTTGTTGAGGAAATCTACGTCCTTCAGCGTGGGCAGCTCCTTGCCCTGGGGAGGGAGCAGGGGGCAGCCCCCACGTGTGGGCCTGACATGTCTGGGCCTGAGAGATTTTAGCCTGCTGGCAGCTGCTAACTTTTCCTGAGGGAAAACTTCTCAAGAAAGCTTCTTCCCAAAACAACCTTGCCCAACAATTCTCCTTTCTCCAAACAATCTTTCCCCAGGTGATGTTTTGCTGTTTCTCTGGTTTAACCAATGGGATTAGAGAGATGTCGTTCCTATTCACCAACCATGTTAAGTCTGTATCAGAACAACTTGTAAGAATTAGACAATAAAGCTTTTTTATGCTCTTTGCCTTCTGAAATATTTAGAGTCTCTCATTTTTCCTTCATGTCCTACAGCGGCACCCACAGACACCCCAGGGCTGCAGGACCCTCCCAGGCAGAGGCTGTGCCCCTCCCCAGGGGAACGAGCCCTTGTTGGGGGAGAGAGGGCAGGTAAGGAGCTGTCATTGCTGTGGGAACGGAAAATGAGGCCTGGAGATGTAAATTTGGGGGCTTCACAGCATTTTTGTGCCGTACCTTCTCCTTGTCACTGGCCTCTCGGTCCACAAGGGAGCCCTGGAGAGGAGGGAACAGAGACAACGGGAGGGTTTTTGTGGGGGAGGCCACCCCCATAACAGGCATCAGGGGGGCTCAGGGGACACCCCGATACCTTCAGGTCGTACTTCCTGTGCACGGGCAGGCGGTGGCTGAAGAGGTTCCTCATCACCAGCAGGTAGGTGTCCTCGCTGTCCACGCTCACCCTGTACATGCCCAGGAAGCGCGGCAGCAGCGTCTGCCCGTGGCACTGCACCACGTACTGGGGACAGGGAGGGACACAGAGGTGACACAGGACACTCGGGACACCCCCAAACCCCACAGACCCCCCGTACCTGGTGGTAGTGGGACAGCAGCCCGTGGACATCGGCCACGTCCTCGCTGGACAGCTCCTTCAGCACCAGCGTGCGGTCGGCCGACAGCAGCAGGTGGCGCCCGCTGCCCGCCCAGCGCGGGGGGCTCCGCGTCAGGGACACCTGGGGGGGACACGGGGAGGGGACAGCTGGCCAGGAGCTCGGGGAGGGCCCCCCACAAAGCGCCCCCCAAGCTCACCTGGTAGTCCTGGTCGTCGATGCCGAAGCGCTCGCGCAGGTTGCGGAACACCTGGGGACAGTACTCCTTGAACTTGAAGTGGCTGGGCAGGTTCTCCCTGAGTTTGGGGGGTTTGTGGCACCACGTGAGTTTTGGGGTGTCCCCCGCTGTGGGACGCTCCCCTCACACCCCCCCCGTGCCCCTCACCTGTTGAACAGGTGGTTGTTGACCTTGATTTTGGAGCTGGCTTTGAAATCGTCGGGCAGCAGCATCACGGGCAGCGGCACCTGGCTCAGCTCATTGATCTGGGGAGGGCACGGTGGGACCCCCGGGAGTCACCCCCAAACCCCAGGCACCCACCTCTGCCTCCCCCCAAGTGTGGGGACAGGGGGGACGGAGCCAAGGGATGGGGAATTTGGATTCTGGTGAGAGGAATGACAGATTTGTCTTTACAAACAAGCTGGTAGATAAAATTAACGCTGAAGGATTCCAATAAATTAATTCTAAATTAACAATGGGAAGGATTCTACTGATTGGTGAATGGAAAAGAAAATATTTGCCTTTACAAACAAACCGTAGGTTTGCTGATAAATGAAATGTGGCTATTGAAAGATGAAAGAAACTATGGGGAAAACCCCATAAATCGCATAAGAATTAAAAATTAGGGGGGGTTATACATCAAAAGGGGAATTTGGGGTATTAGGCATTCCGGGAAGTCTGCACCTCTCAGGGAGCTCAGCCAATGGGGAAAGAGAGGGAAATGTGGCCTGGAATTGGGATAAAATGGAGCCTGCGTCCTCCAAAAATCTGAGAGCCCCCAGGGGAAACACCCCATGGCCTCTCCCTTTATTGTTATAAAGTAAAAGGACTCCTCTGTGTCCTTTTTGGACATAAACCTCTGGCGTTTGCGGATTCATTTTCCTAACACCGGGCAGGGGAAACGTGAGGGCTCGGGGGCAATGACGGTCCCGGGAAGGGGACACGGTGGTACCGAGCGGGGGGACAGCGGGGATACCGGGGAAAACCCGCGGGGGCCGCAGGGAGGGGCACGGAGATCCCGCCTGAGGGACTGGGACCGGGGATCCCGGGGCCCTTGGCCGGGGAGAGGACACGGGGGTCCCGGGGGTGGGGGAGCGAGGGTCCCGGGGGAACGAGACGCGGGGTCCCGCGGGGGTCCCAGCGCCGGCTCCTGACCTGGTGCGTGACCCCCCAGCCCAGCACGGCCAGCAGCGGGTCGGCGGCCCGCGGCAGCTTCACGCGCTGCGGCACGAAGCGCTTCTGCTTCTTCTTGGTGCGGGCGGCGCCGGGGCCGGGCCCGGGGCCGGGACAGGGACCCGCCGCCGCCGCCATGGCCGCCGCTTCCGCTTCCGCCCCCGCCGCCGCTTCCGTCCGGCCCCGGAACCCGGAAGTGGCGCCAGGAGCTGGGCGGGGCCTGACCCCGCGTGGCCGCTAGGGGGCGTCAGAGGCTGCAGGCGGAGCGTAGGAAACCGCCAGGGGGCGCCCCACGGCCCGGGGACACGTGACCATGACACGTGACCGTGACACGTGATCCCACGGGGATACGGGACAGGGACACGTGTGACACCTGCAGGGGACACGTGTCTGAGCCCGCGGGGACAGCTGGGACACCTGCAGGGGACAGCTGTGGTACTGCCACAGGGGACACGTGTGACACCGACAGGGGGCACGTGTGAAACTGACAGGACACGTGTGACACCTGCAGGGGACAGCTGTGGTACTGCCACAGGGGACACGTGTGACACCAACAGGACACATGTGACACCTGCAGGGGACACGTGTGATTTCCATAGAGGACATTTGTGATCCTGGCAGGGGACAGGTGTGACCACACAAGGACAGGTATGACACTGACAGGGACAGGTGTGACCCTCACAGGAGCAGGTGTGAACCAGGTGTGACCCCATAGGAGCAGGTGTGACCCCGCAGGGACAGGTACAGGTGGTACCCCTCAGGGACAGGTGTGACCCCATAGGTACAGGTGTGACCCCACAGGGACAGGTGTGACCCCACAGGTGTGCAGCGCTGCCCTGGGGGTCTCAGGTGTGCCCTGGTGGGCTCCAGGTGTGCCGTGGGCGTGTCCAGACTCTTGGATGGGACAGGTGGAGCAGGAGAGGGGCTGGGGCAGCTCCAGGGACAGCGGTGATGAGGAGAAGGAGAAGGACAGTGACAAAGGTGACTGAAGGTGACAAGGAAGGTGACACTGAAGGTCACAATGATGAAGGTGACAATATTGATGACAATCATGAAAGTGACAGTGAAGGTGACACTGATGATGATGACAGGGACAATGATGACAATCATGAAGGTGATTTGAAGGTGACATGGTGACACTGATGAAGATGATGATGAAGGTGATATGAAGGTGACTGATGATGATGAAGGTGACAATGATGAAGGTGACAATGAAGATGATGATGAAGGTGACGATGATGAAGGTGACGATGATGATGAAGGTGACGATGATGAAGGTGACAATGAAGATGATGACAAAGGTGACAATGATGAAGGTGACAATGAGGACGATGATGATGAAGGTGACGATGATGAAGGTGACAGTGAAGATGATGACAAAGGTGACAATGATGAAGGTGACACTGAAGATGACGAAGGTGACGATGATGAAGGTGACAATGAAGATGATGACAAAGGTGACAATGATGAAGGTGACACTGAAGATGATGATGAAGGTGACAATGATGAAGGTGACACTGAAGATGATGACAAAGGTGACAATGATGAAGGTGACACTGAAGATGATGACGAAGGTGACGATGATGAAGGTGACAATGAAGATGATGATGATGAAGGTGACAATGATGAAGGTGACAATGAAGACGATGATGATGAAGGTGACGATGATGAAGGTGACAATGAAGATGATGACAAAGGTGACAATGATGAAGGTGACAATGAAGACGATGATGATGAAGGTGAGTGCCCACGGTGAAGGCCGGGCAGGGCCAGCAGCCCGGCTGCCATGAGAGGCCTGCTCTTTACGCCCCCCAGGATGGGTCTGTCCCACAGAACCCCTGCGGCCCCTGGGCACCTGGGTGGCTTCACCTGGCCAGGTGTCACCTGGACACTGACCCAGCCCAGGGGGCTCCTGAGTGTGTGGGACAGAGCTGGCACACCTGGGACCTGAGCCAGCCTCAGGAGGGGCGGCTGGACCGGACAGTGGCCCCTGGGCAGAGTGACCACGAGGTGCTGCAGTTTCCATGCTGGGAGAGGGGATACCAGGGCTGTCCCTCAGGTGTGCGGTGGCCTGACCCTGGCCTGGGCAGGGCCTTGGCCAGCAGAGCAGCGCCTGGGGACAGGCAGGTCCTGCTCCTCCAGCCTGGCGTCCTCCTGTGACCGAGTGACCGCTCAGCAGGGAGGGGAACGCGGGGGCTGGGTCTCCCTGCACTCAGGACAGCTCTGGATGTGTCTCCCTGCACTCAGGACAGCTCTGGATGTGTCTCCCTGCACTCAGGACAGCTCTGGATGTGTCCCTGCAATCAGGACAGCTCAGGATGTGTCCCTGCAGTTCAGGACAGCTCTGGATGTGTCCCTGCACTCAGGACAGTTCTGGATGTGTCTCACTGCAATCAGGGAAGTTCTGGAGGGGTCTTCCCGTACTTCAGGAAGGCTCTGGATGTGTCCCTGCTCTTCAGGAAGGTTCTGGATGTGTCCCTGTACTCAGGAAAGTTCTAGATGTGTCTTCCTGCATTCAGGAAGGCTCTGGATGTGTGTCCCTGCAGTCCAGAACAGTTCTGGATGTGTCCCTGCTCTTCAGAAAGGTTCTGGAATGTGTCCCTGCAATCAGAACAGTTCTGGATGTGTCCCTGCACGCAGGACAGCTCTGGATGTGTCTCCGTGCAATCAGGGAAGTTCTGGAGGGGTCTTCCCGTACTTCAGGAAGGTTCTGGATGTGCCCCTGCTCTCCAGGACAATTCTGGATGTGTCTCCTTGCAATCAGGAAGGTTCTGGATGTGTCCCTGCAGTCCAGAACAGTTCTGGATGTGTCCCTGCTCTTCAGAACAGTTCTGGAATGTGTCCCTGCAATCAGAACAGTTCTGGATGTGTCCCTGCACTCAGGACAGCTCTGGATGTGTCTCCGTGCTCTCCAGGAAAGTTCTGGATGTGTCCCTGCAGTTCAGGAAGGTTCTGGATGTGTCCCTGCACTCAGGAAGGTTCTGGATGTGTCCCTGCACTCAGGAAGGTTCTGGATGTGTCCCTGCAGTTCAGGAAGGTTCTGGATGTGTCCCTGCACTCAGGAAGGTTCTGGATGTGTCCCTGCAGTTCAGGACAGCTGTGGATGTGTCCCTGCACTCAGGAAGGTTCTGGAATGTGTCCCTGCACTCAGGAAGGTTCTGGAATGTGTCCCTGCAGTTCAGGAAGGTTCTGGATGTGTCCCTGCACTCAGGAAGGTTCTGGAATGTGTCCCTGCTCTTCAGGAAGGCTCTGGTGCCATCTCCTGCAGCACCTCCTGCAGAAATGCCTGGCCATGGGTTGGGCATGAGGACATCGTTCATGGGGACAATCCCCTGCTGGCCCAGGGACTGGTGGAGAACGGAACAAGCCCAGGTGGGGCCAGGAGCACCGGGGCTCCCCGGGGTGGCTGTCGGGGCTGCTGCTGTTTCACTCCTTCATTGAGGGGCCGAGGGCACCCACGGTGACCCCGAGCTGGGTGGGATGTAGATCTGCTGAAGGGATCAGGACAGGCTGATCAGTGTGGGCTCGATATTGCTGAGCCTGAGAGAATTTCAGCTCACTAACCATTGCTGGCTCCTTTCCTAAGGGAAAACTTGCAGCAGTTTCTCTCCCCAAATCATCTTTCTCCTTTTCTCAAAACATTTTAAGTGAGCAGTGCCCTTTTCTCATAACACCCGGGTGTTGTTTGTTATTTCTGTTACTGAACCGATGGAGAGAGGTGTCAGCTTTGGTAGCGCAGTGTGCTATGAGAGAAACAACAGAAATTGTAAATAAAGCCTTCATTTCTTTCTCTTCCACCCTCAGGGAATTATTGGAGTCGATTTATTTCGTGTCCTACAATGACAGGGCCCACGGGCTGAGGATGGAACCAGCAGGGTGAGGTCACCCCGCAGGGTGAGGGTCACCAAGGACAGGGTCCTGCACTGGGTGACAACATCCCCGTGGAATGCTCCAGGCTGGGGAAGGGGAGGCCAGAGAGCTGCTGGGGACACCTGCAGGGACATCTGTGACACCTGCAGGGACAGGTGTGACAGCTGCAGGGACAGGTGTGAAACCTGCAGGGACAGGTGTGACAGCTGCAGGGACAGGTGTGACACCTGCAGGGACAGGTGTGACAGCTGCAGGGACAGGTGTGAAACCTGCAGGGACAGGTGTGACACCTGCAGGGACAGGTGTGACACCTGCAGGGACAAGTGTGAAACCTGCAGGGACAAGTGTGAAACCTGCAGGGACAGGTGTGACACCTGCAAGGACGTGGGTGACACCTGCAGGGACACGTGTGACAGCTACAGGGACAGGTGTGACAGCTGCAAGGACAGATGTGACACCTGGACAGCTGTGACACCTGCAGGGACACGTGTGACACCTGCAGGGGACAGGGGTGTGGCCCATCTGGGGACACGTGATCCCAGGCAGGACAGGGACCCCTGTAGGGGACACCGGCGGTCCCTGTTGGGGACGTGTGAAACCGATAGGGGGCGCCCGATCCCCATAGGGACAGGAGTGACAGCTGCAGGGACAGTTGTGACAGCTGCAGGGACAGGTGTGACAGCAGCAGGGACAGGTGTGACACCTGCAGGGACATGTGTGACAGCTGCAGGGATATGTGTGACACCTGCAGGAACATGTGTGACAGCTGCAGGGACAGGTGTGACAGCAGCAGGGATATGTGTGACACCTACAGGGACAGGTGTGACACCTGCAGGGACATGTGTGACAGCTGCAGGGACAGGTGTGACAGCTGCAGGGATATGTGTGACACCTGCAGGGGACGCGTGTGATCACCACGGGGGACTCGTGTGACACCTGCAGGGACAGGTGCGATCCCCGCATGGGGTGTGGGAAACCGACAGGGGGCGCCCCTTCCCTACAGAGACAGGTGTGACCCCACAGGGACAGGTGTGACCACTATTGGTACAGGTGTGACCCCTGTAGGGACAGGTGTGACCCCAAGGGACAGAGTGACCGCTATAGGGACAGGTGTGATCCCTTCAGGGGACAGGTGTGACTGCTATAGGGACAGGTGTGACCACACAGGGGCAGGTGTGACCACTATTAGTACAGGTGTGACCCCTACAGAGACAGATGTGACCCCACAGGGATAGATGTGACCCCACAGGGAGAGGTGTGACCACTATTGGTACAGGTGTGACCGCTATAGGGACAGGTGTGATCCCTTCAGGGGACAGGTGTGACTGCTATAAGGACAGGTGTGACCCCATCGGTACATGTGTGACCCCACAGGGGCAGCTGTGACCGCTATAGGGACAGGTGTGATTGCTATGGGGAGAGGTGTGACCACACAGGGACAGGTGTGACCGCTATAAGGACAGGTGTGGCCCCCATAGGTACAGGTGTGACCCCACAGGGACAGATATGACCCCGCAGGGACAGGTGTGACCCCATCGGTACATGTGTGACCCCACAGGGGCAGCTGTGACCGCTATAGGGACAGGTGTGATCCCTTCAGGGGACAGGTGTGACCGCTATAGGGACAGGTGTGATTGCTATGGGGACAGGTGTGACCCCACAGGTGGATGCAGGTGGAGGTCCCACTCCCCCCTCCCCAGATCCCGTGTCCTTCCTGCTCCCCTCAAAGCCTGGTGCGCCCCCACCCCTGGAACGAGCGGCCCCCCAAAATGCCCCGTGTGACCCCGCTCCCCCCAGCCCTCCAGCCCCCCCGAGCCCCCCCCAGACTCCTCTCAACATCTCTAGGCCCCCCCAGAACCCCGAGTCCCCCCGAGTCCCCCAAGCTCCCCCGAGCCCCCTCAGCCTCCCCCAGAGCCCCCCCAGCCCCTCCGAGCCCCCCCTAGGCCCTCGAACCCCTCAGAGTCCCCCCGACCCCTCAGAGCCCCCCCAGGCTCCTCTCAGCCCCTCCAGCCCCCCGAGACCCCCAAGCCCCCCGAGCCCCCTCAGCCCCCCCCAAGACCCCCAGCCCCCCCAGGCCCTCGAACCCCTCCAAGTCTCCCTGACCCCCAGAGCCCCCCAGGCTCCTCTCAGCATCTCCAGCCCCTCAAGCCCCCCCAAGCCCTCCGAGCCCCCTCAGCCCCCCCCAAGACCCCCCAGCCCCCCCAGCCCCCACAAGCCCCCCGAGCCCCCTCAGCCTCCCCCAAGCCCCCCCAGCCCCCCACCACCCTCCACGCCCCCCCGAGGCCCTCGAACCCCTCCGAGTTCCCCCGACCCCTCTGAGCCCCCCCAGGCTCCTCTCAGCATCTCCAGCCCCCCCCGAGCCCCCCAGCTCCCCCCAACGTCTCCGCCCCCCCCAGCCCCACCGAGCCCCTCAGCCCCCCCAGAGCCCCCCGAGTCCCCCCGACCCCCCCGAGGCCCCCCAAGCTCCTCTCAGCCCCCCCAGTCCCCCCGAATCCCCCCAGCTCCCCCAGCTCTCCCGAACCCCGAGCCCCCCCAGAGTCCTCCCAGCTCCCCCAGTCCCCCGAGCCCCCCCAAGCTCCCCCGAGCCCCCTCAGCCTCCCCCAGAGCCCCCCAAGACCCCCAGACCCTCCGAGCCCCACCCAGGCCCTCGAACCCCTCAGAGTCCCGCCGACCCCTCAGAGCCCCCCCAGACTCCTCTCAGCCCCCCAGCCCCCCGAAACCCCAAGCCCCCCGAGCACCCTCAGCCCCCCCAAGACCCCCCAGCCCCCCGAACCCCCCCAAGCCCCCTCAGCCTTCCCCAAGCCGCCCACCACCCTTCGAGCCCCCCCGAGGCCCTCGAAGCCCTCCGAGTCCCCCCGACCTCTCCAAGCCCCCCCAACCCCCCCCAACGTCCCCGAACTCCCCCAGGATCCTCTCAGCCCCCCCGAGCCCCCCCGAGCCCCCCAGGCTCTCTGAGCATCTCCAGCCTTTATTGAGCCTCCGGCGGGACATGCAGCGCTGGGGGGGGGCGGGGGGGGCTCAGGGTCCCCCCCCCGGCCAGAGCGGCCCTGTGGGGGTGGGGGAGGGGCACAGCCGAGATGCCACAAGCGAGGGGACCCGGGGGGTGCGGCGGGGGGGCCGGGGGGGGCGACATTCTCCAGGTGCGCGTTAAGGCAGCTCGGGCGGCCCCCGGCCCCGCCCCCACACCGGGCGGGCCCCCCCGGGTTTGGGGGGGTCCCGGGGGGGGGCAGGGGGGGCGGCCCCCCCCGGCACGGGCGAGCGTGGCACGAGCACAGGACACGGGTGACACCTGGACATGCGAGCGGAGCCGGGCGGGACCTGGGGGGGACACGCGGGGTTGGGGGGGGCACAGACACCCCGGCGAGACCCAAGGGTGGGGGGACCCCAAATCTCGGATGGGGGGACCGAGGGGTGTGGGGGTGCTGGGAGTATTTGGGGGCACCCAAGGGACAGCGAGGGCTGGGGGACCCCCAAACCTTGTATGGGGGATCGAGGGATTGTTGGGGGAAGCCCAGGGAGTATTTGGGGACACCCAGGGGACAGCGAGGGTTGGGGACACCCCAGCCATCCCCCAAGGGTGGAGGGGACCCCCAGACCCTGCAGGGCTCGGATGGGGGGACCCGGGGGTGTGAGGGAGGGTCTGGGAGTATTTGGGGACACCCAGGGGACAGCGAGGGTTGGAGGCACCCGGGAGACCCCAAGGATGGGAGGACCCCAAATCTCGGAGAGGGGGCCGAGGGGTGGGGGGGTGCTGGAGTATTTGGGGGCAGCCAGGGGACAGCGAGGGCTGGGGGACACCCCGGGTTTCCCTTAAGGGTGGTGGGACCCCAAAATCTCGTATGGGGGGACCGAGGGGTGTTAGGGGGGGCTGGGAGTGTCTGGGGACACCCAAGGGACAGCGAGGTCTGGGGGACACCCCAGGCACCCCCAAGGATGGAGGGACCCCTAAACCTTGTATGGGGTGGTGTGGGGGGCGCTGGGAGTAGTGGGGTGCAGGATTTGGGGGCATCCAAGGGACAGCGAGGGTTGGGGACACCCCGGGTGTCCCCTAAGGGTTGGGGGGGGACCACCAGTACCTGCAGGGCTCGGATGGGGGACCCGGGGGTGTGAGGGGTGGTCTGGGAGTATTTGGGGACATCCCAGGGGACAGCGAGGGCTGGAGGACACAATGGGGAGACCCCGAGGGTGGGGGACCCCAAAATCTCGTATGGGGGGGCCGAGGGGTGTTAGGGGGGGCTGGGAGTGTCTGGGGACATCCAAGGGACAGCGAGGGCTGGGGGACACCCTGGGCGTCCCCAAGGGGTGGGGGGACCCGCAAACCTCATATGGGAGACTGAGGGGGGTGTGGGGGGCACTGGGAGTATTTGGGGTATTGGGATTTGGGGGGCATCCAAGGGGCAGCAAAGGCTGGAGGACACCCCGGGTTTCCCCTAAGGGTGGCGGGACCCCAAATCGTGGATGGGGGGACCCAGGGGTGTGGGGGGGCTCTGGGAGTATTTGGGGGCACCCAAGGGACAACGAGGGCTGGGGGACACCCCAGGCACCCCCAAGGACGGAGGGACCCCTAAATCTTGTATGGGGCAGAGGGGGCCGCTGGGAGTAGTGGGGTGCAGGATTCAGGGGCATCCAAGGGACAGCGAGGGTTGGGGACACCCCGGGTGTCCTCTAAGGGTTGGGGGGGGACCACCAGTACCTGCAGGGCTCGGATGGGGGGACCCGGGGGTGTGAGGGGTGGTCTGGGAGTATTTGGGGACATCCCAGGGACAGGGAGGGCTGGGGGACCCCCAAACCTTGTATGGGGGACCGAGGGGGGGTGTGGGGGGCGCTGGGAGTATTTGGGGGCAGCCAGGGGACAGCGAGGGCTGGGGGACACCCCGGGTGTCCCCTAAGGGTGGGGGGACCCCCAGACCCCCCAAACCTCATATGGGGGACTGAGGGGTGTTAGAGGGGGCTGGGAGTATTTGGGGACACCCAAGGAACAGCGAGAGCTGGGGGCACCCCAGGAATGGGAGGGGGTCTGGGGATGGGGGGGGTGCAGGGGTTTGGGGTCACTGCACGGACGAGGTGGGGGGTCCCCGGGGGTCCCTGAGGAAGGGGGCGCGGGGTCCCTGGGGGTCCCTGAGGAACGCGGAGGGAGGGGGGTCCCGCCGGGGGTCCCGCCGGGCTCCCGCGGTACCTGCGGGCATTAACTGGCCGCCGTCTCCTGGCGCAGCGGGAACAGCTTGGCCGCCTCCTCGGCCTCGCAGGCGCAGGACAGGTCACTCCTGGCGGGCACGGGGGGTCAGCCGGGCTGGCCCCCCCAACCCCGAGACCCCCCCACTCCCAGGCGCCGCCCCCCTCACCTGTTGTCATTGATGTCTGTCACGTTACCTGCAAGGAAGGGCAGCGGCTTTGGGGACAGCCCGGGCCCCACAGCACCAGCCCAGAACTGGGGACAGTGCTTGGGGACACCCCCAGGTCCCCACGGCACCACCCCAGAACTGGAGACAGTGCTTGGGGACACCCCCAGGACCCCAGGGCCCCCCCCTCACCATTATCCACGTTGAGCTGCTGGTAGGAGTCTGGGGGGCTGCTGGAGAGCGTGGGGGGGCCGCTGGCAAAGCTGAGGGGGACACAGGGACAGGAGGGGACACAGGGACAGGAGGACAGAGACCTTGAGACCCCCTGGGCACTGCTGGCACGAGGGGCGACACCCCGCGCCCCTCCCCCTGTGCAGCCCCTCAGAAACCCCTGCCTGTGCCCCCTTCTCAAGGAATCCCCCCCTGCACCCCCCATCCCCAGATACCCCCATTGCTGGGGTGTCCCCCAGCCCTCGCTGTCCCTTGGGTGTCCCCAAATACTCCCAGACCCCCTAACACCCCTCAGTCCCCCATGCGAGGTCTAGGGGATCTGGGGATCCCCCCACCCTTGGGGGACTCCCCGGGGTGTCCTCCAGCCTTTGCTGTCCCTTGGATGACCCCCAAAGCCCCTCAGAAAGCCGTGCCTGCCTCCCTTCTCAAGGAATCCCCTCCTGCACCCCCCGGACCCCCCAGCCCTCCCGCAGGAACCCCCCCCTGCACCCCCCTGTGTCTCCTTCCCCTCCAACCAGGACCCCCGCCCTCCCCGCACCCCCCATGTCTCTGCACCCCCCTGTGCCCCCTCCGCTCTCCCTTCCAGACCCCCCCATTGCCCCCCCGCACTCACAGGCCGTGGGGGCCGGGCAGGGGGCCCCCCCCGGGGTACCCCTGGAACAGGCTGTTGGTGTAGCTCAGTCCCGTGGGCGATGGCACCTGTCCCGGCCGCACCGGCTTGGCTGGGGGGACACGGGGGGGTGAGGGGCGCTGGTGGCACCCGGCACCCCCAGAGAGCCCCCCCGGAGTCGGTGACACCGCCTGGGCCGGACCCTCTGCCCTTGCAGGGGGTGTCAGCCCCAGCACCCCAGAGCGTGCCGGGATGGGAACCCATCCTGTACCCCTGTGCCCACCCTGTACCCCCCGTGCCCACCCTGCAACCCCCATGCCCACCCTGCACCCTCCACAGCTCTACACCCCCCGTGCCCTCCCCGCATCATCCGTGTCCCCCCAGCACCCTCTGTGCCCACCCTGTACCCCCCACGCCCCCTGCACCCCCCGTGCCCAACCCGCATCACCCGTGTCCCCCCTCCCCGCACAGCACCCTCTGTGCCCACCCTGCACCCCCGTGCCCACCCTGCACCCTGGGCACGCCCTGGCATCCCCCCGTGTGCCCGCACCCCCCGCACCCCCTGCACGATGCCCACCCTGCACCCCCCACATCGCAGCGCTGTACCTGTGCCCATCTTGCCCACCCGACACCCCCTGCAGCCCCCGTGCCCACACCTCACCCCCTATTCCCTCCCATGCCCACCCTGCACCCCCCACACCCTCTACACCCCCCGTGCCCACCCTGCACCTCTGTGCCTGTGCTCACCCTGCATCCCCCACATCCTCTGTCCCCCCTGTGCCCACCCTGCATCACCCGTGTCCCCCCTGCCCGCCCAGCAGCCCCCATGCCCACTCTGCACCCCCCGTGCCCCTACACCCCCGTGCCCACCCTGCATCCCCCACGTCCCCTGCACCCCCCGTGCCCACCCTGCCACCCTGAGCCCACCCTGCACCCCGTGCCCGCTCTGCACCCCCTGCACCCGTGCCCACCCTGCACCCACACATGCCCTGCACCCCCCGAGCCCACCCTGCATCACCCGTGCCCGCCCTGCGCCCCTCACACCCACCCCGCATCCCCCACACCACCTGCACCTCCCATGGCAACCCTGCACCCCTGCACCCGTGCCCACCGTGCACCCTGCACATCCCCTGCACCCCCGAGCCCACCCTGCATCACCTGTGCCCGCCCTGCGCCCTCATACCCACCCTGCTCCCCTCACACCCCCTGCAACCCCCGTGCCCACCCCGCATCCCCCTTACCCCTATACCCCCCATGACCACCCTGCACTCTCCACACCCTCTGCAGCCCTCGTGCCCACCCTACACCTCTGTACCTGTGCCCATCCTGCATCCCGCACATCCCCTGCACTCCTCGTGCCCCCGAGCCCACCCCGCATCACCCGTGTCCCCCCTGCCCGCCCAGCAGCCCCCATGCCCACCCTGCACCCCCCACGCCCCCTGCACCTCCCGTGCCCACCCTGCCCCCCTGAGCCCATCCTGCACCCCCGTTGCCCACCCTGCACCCTGGGCACCCCTCTGCATCCCCCCGTGTGCCCGCACCCCCCGCACTCCCTGCACCCCCGTGCCCACCCTGCATCCCACACATCCCCTGCACTCACCGAGCCCACCCTACACCCTGTACCTGTGCCCACCCAGGACCCCCACACCCCCTGCCCCCACGCCTCCCGGTGCCCGCCGTGTCCCCCCCGTACCGATGTGGGCTCCGGGCCCCCGCCGCGCCCCCCGGGCCCGCACGGCCTCGCGGATCCGCTCCACCTCCTGCTGGTACCGGCGCTTGTCGAGCCGCGCTCCCTCCTTGGCCGCCCTCAGCGCCCCCTCCAGGGCCTGCACACGCCCAGCCGTAGCGCGCAGCCGCTTCTCCAGCTTCGGAAGCTCACAGCGCAGGTCTGCATTGTCACGGACCAGCTGTGCGACACGTCAGTACCGGCACCGGCACCGGGATCCCCGCCAGGACCCCCCCGGTACCCACCGTGACACCCGCACCTGCCCCGAACCTGCACCTGCCCGGCCCGGACAATGCGGGGTCTGCACGGTCACGGACCCGCTGTGCTGCACGGCAGTACCGGCACCGGGACTGCACCGGCACCGGGACCGCACCGGCACCGGGACCCCACCGGGACTGGGAGCCACTCCCACCATCACCGCATCTGCCCCGGTACCGGTGCCCACCCGCACACACCGGCACGTCCACATCCATCCACAGCCCCCGGTACCGGCACCGGACCGCAGCGGTACCGGCAGCGACCCCGACATCCGCACACACCGGCACGGCACATCCATCCACAGCCGCCGGTACCGGTCCCGGCAGCTGCACGCACCGGTACGGGATCGCACCGGCACCGGCATCCACACACACCGGCACCGGGCACCGACACCGACACCAACCCGCTCCGGTTCCAGCACCGGCACCGGGCACGCCCCGGCCCAGCCCCACAGCGGCGGGGGCAGCTCCCCAGCAGTGCCTCGGGGGCCTCCCAGAGCCCCCGGCCGTGCCTGGGTGGGGGTCTCGGTGCCCCCAGCAGTACCGGGGGGTGTCCCGGCCCCCCCAGCAGTGCCGGGGGTGTCCCGGCCCCCCCAGCCCCCAGCAGTGCCCCATGGCCGTGCCGCAGTGGGGCTGTGCTGGGGGGGCGCAGGGGGTGAGGGAGGGGCTCCACAGCCGGGGGAAGACAGGAAGGTGCCGGTCAGAGCGGTGCCCCCCATCCCGCAAAACCGGGGGGGAACAGAGGAGACTGGGGGGGTCTGTTGCCCTCCCCGGGGGCGGTTCCCCACGTGGGTGTGGGGGGGGCTCGGTGCCTTGGACACCCAGAGATCCCGCTGGGGAGGGGGCAACGGGGGGAGACAGAGCCGGCATGGGGGGGGGGCCGGGGGTCACCCCGGGG
Organism: Acrocephalus arundinaceus; assembly: GCA_021534815.1. Classification (NCBI taxonomy): domain Eukaryota; kingdom Metazoa; phylum Chordata; class Aves; order Passeriformes; family Sylviidae; genus Acrocephalus; species Acrocephalus arundinaceus. The sequence goes on along the minus strand of JAJEOU010001088.1, from coordinate 987,172 downwards.
CGGGGGGGGCTGGATGGAGCAGGGATGGGGGACAGGAGGGAAAGGGGGTGACACCGCAGGGGGCACCAGGACAGCGAGGGGAGGCTGCAGAACTGGAGGGGCCCCGGGGTGGGGACCCCCCGTGCCCCCCCCGCGCACCTGTTTGTGAACCTTTGTAAGCTGCTCCAGGTTGTTCTCAAGAAAGGAAATCTTCTGCTTCTGGGAGTGGAGCCCCCCACTGTCCTCGGGTTCCAGCTCTGCGCTCTGCGGGCGCGGGGAGCCTCGTTGGAATCGGATCCTCCCGCTGGGAAACCCCTTCCCCTTCCCCTTCCCCTTCCCCTTCCCCTTCCCCTTCCCCTTCCCCTTCCCCTCCCCTCCCCATCTCTAACCCCACATTCTCCCCGTACCCCACTTTCAGCCCCCCATCTTCCCCCCTTTTTACCCCCCTTATCCCTCTTTTGCTTCTTCATTGCCCCCCCCTTTTTCCCCCCTTTGCCCCCCCTTTTCCCCCCTTTGTTCCCCCCTCACTTTCTTGACTCGAGTCGTGACGTCTTGAACAAACAGCTTGCGCAGGTTGTGGAGGGTCTGGAGTTCACGGGCCTGGGGGGGGCGGGGGGTGAGGGGGTGCATGGGGACCCCCAGACCCCCCCCCAGGCTCCCCTGAGCCTCCCAGGCCCCCCAACCTACCACGGTCTCCTCCAGCCCCTTGAGGTCCTGCTTGGACTGCTCGTGGCGCTCGTAGAGGAGTCTGGGGGACAGGGACCCCAAATTAGGGGGGCTCAATGCAAGGGGGGCACCCCGGGGTTTGGGGACAGAGACCCCAAATTAGGGGGGTCAGTCCAAAGGGGGACACCCCTGGGTTTGGGGACAGGGACCCCAGAATTAAGAGGGCTCAATGCAATGGGGGCACCTCTGGATTTGGGGGGCAACCTGACATTGGAGAGGGTCAATAAAAAGGAGGGGAGGGCATCCCAAAATTCGGGGGGGTCACTTCAAGCTTGAGGGGGGCACCCGGAAAACAGAGATGTCCTTCCAAGGTTAGGGGGATCACTCCAAATTTGGGGAGCACCCCAAATATGGGGGGGGTCACTTGAAGGTTGGGGAGCACTCCAAATCTGGGGCGGGTCACTTGAAGGTTGGGGGATGTCAGGGGGTCCCGGGGGTCAGGGGGTCCTGGGGTCAGGTTTAGGGTCCCAAGGATGGGCCCTGGGGTTTGGGGTTCCCGGGATGTCATGGGGGATGGGGTTTGGGGTCCTGTGGTGAATCCCTGGTGGGTTCTGGGATTTGGGGTTGGGGTCCCCAGGGTTGGGGTGGGTTGGGAACCCCAGAGGCCCCCGGGTTGGGGTCCTGGGGGTCTCACGTCAGCTCCTGCAGCCGCGCAGCCTTGGCCCGCTCCTCCGCCCGCAGCGCCTCGTGCTCCGCCCGCAGCCGCTCCAGCTCCAGCTCCAGCTTCTGGTTCTGGCTGTGACGGACACACGGACACGGGTCAGGCACGGACAGACATGGGGACAGGGACGGATAGACGGATGGACACAGCGGCAGGGGATGGACGGATCGGTGAGGGAAGGATGGAGGGACAGGTCAGGGGGTCAGGGCTGGAGGGAGGGGGGGACACAGGGATGGGGAGAACAGGGGATAGATGGACAGATGGACAGGGAAGAGTCTGTCCCTTCCCTGACTCCATGAGATGAGTCAGGGAAAGGACAGGGCTGCCTGGGGGGACAGGGGACAGCTTGGACAGGGCTGAGGTCAGTGTCAGGGCCAGGTCACAGCTGGGTCAGGGCTGGGTAAGGGGTCAGGGTAGGGTCAGGGTCAGGGTCAGGATCTGGCCTGGGTTGGGAAGGTCAGATTTTGGGGTCAGGGCCGGGTCAGGTTTTGTGGTCAGGGCCGGGTCAGGTTCACATCAGGGCGGGGTCAGGGGTCAGGGCCGGGGTCCGGGCGGGGTCACTCACTCCCGCAGCTCATCGATGGTTTTCTGCCGCTCGTTGACCTCGTCCCGCAGCCGCGCCAGCTGCTTGTGCTGGGCCTCACGCTGGCTCTCGAGCTGCAGCTCCAGCGCCGCCTGTGCCCGTGCAGGGCCTCAGTGCGGGGCTCCCCGGGCACCCCCGGGGACCCCAACATTTCCTGGGCACCTCAGCACCTCCCAGGGACCTCCCACACCCCAACACCCCCGTGGACCCCTCACCCCTGGGAACATCTCCTGGGAGCCTCAGCGCACCCACATTCCCAGCAAATCCTTGGATCTGGCATCTCCCAGGGACCCCCACACCCCTACACCAGCCTCACAGAGACCCCAACCTCCTCAGCACCCCCAACACCCCACGGACACCCAGCATCACCCAGAACCCCCCAGCACCTCCGGGACCCTCAACCACGCCTCAGTAAGAACTCCCACTGCCCGCCCCCACACCAAATCCCCACACCCTTCAGGGACCCTGAACCCCCCAGGGTCGCTGTGCCCCCCTGCACCCCTCACCTTGACCTCGTCCGTGTCCTGGCTCTCATCCTGCTCCCGCTGCTTCCGAGCTGCCCCCTGTGCAGCCTCTGCAGGGCCCAGCGGGACAGGGACCCCTCAGCCCCCCGAGCCCCAGTGTGCCCTTCCCAAACCCCAATCCCTTCCATGCACCCCTATCCCCCATACACCACCCAAACCCCCTGTGCCCCCCAGCCCCCTGAGCCCCCATCCCCCTGTGTCCCCCATCCCCCTGTGCCCCCTGTACCACCCCGCACTCCCCCAGCCCCCCGTGCCACCCATTTTCCCCCATTCCCTTGAGCCCCCTGTGCCCCCAGCCCCCCCATACTCCTCCCATGTCCCTGAGCCCCCACCCTCCCGCGCCCCCCACCCTGCGCCTGCAGCCGCGCTCCGGGACTCCCCCCGACTCCCGAGCCCCCCGTGCCCCCGCGCTGTCCCCATCCCCGAGACCCCAGAGCCCCCGAGCCCCCGTGCTCCCGCACTGACCCCATCCCTGAGCCCCCGTGCCCCCGAGCCCCCCGTGCCCCCGCGCTGTCCCCATCCCCGCGCCCCCACCCTGCGCCTGCAGCCGCGCCAGCTCCTCCCCGAGCGCGTCGTGCGCCTCCTCCAGGTGCCGCTTGCGCAGCTCCAGGCTCTGCGCGTACTCGGTCAGCGAGCGGATCTTGGCCTCGTGCTGCAGCGGCACCGGCACCGCCTCAGCCTCGGCCCGGGGGGCACCGGTACCCCCCGGCACCCACCGGTACCCCCCGGCATCCCCCGGCACCCCGTGGTACCCCCGGCACCACCTGGCATCCGCCGGCACCCCCCGGCACCGCACCATCCCCCAACACCCTGGCAGCCCCCAACCCCAGGACCACCCCCAGGGACCCCCTGACACCCCCAGCCCCCTCACCACTGGCACACCCAGAGTCACCAAACCCAGCGTCACCTGAGCCTTGAAGCCACCAAACTTTGGGTCCCCTAAACCCTGGGGTCACCAAAGGCAGGGCCACCAAAGCCTTGGACCAATAAATTTGGTGCCACCAAAGCCTTGGGCCAATAAACTTTGGTGGCACTAAACCCTTGTGCCAATAAATTCTGCTGCTACCAAAGCCACCAAATCCTTGACCAATAAACTCTGGTGCCACCAAACCTTTGGACCAATAAACTTTGGTGGCACCAAACCCTTGGATCAATAAATTCTAGTGCCACCAAACCCAGGCCTAAAGAAATCCTGGGTCAACAACCCCTAGGGAAACCAAACCCTGGGGCCACAAAAACCTGGGGCCACAGAACCTCCAGGCCACCAAACTCTGGGGACACCAAAGCCTTCAGCTGCCAAACCTTGGAGCCGCCACTCTGGTGTCACCAAACCCCAGGGACACAAATCTGAGCCACCAAACCCCAGAGCCACTAAACCTTGTGCCACCAAAGCATGGCAGTGGCACTGTCCCCTCCCCTGGCGCACCTGGGAGATGAGGAGCTGGCAGGAGGACAGCTCGCGCCCTGTCACCTCCAGCTTGCGGTGACACTCCACCTGCAGGTTCTCCAGCTGCCGGCAGCGCTTCACCACCGACTTCACCTCGGACTTGATCTTGCTGATGTAGAGCCGGGCAACGGCGAACTCCTCCTCGATGGCCCCGCTGACCTCCACGGGCTGGGCAGGGCAGGGGCACGGGAGGGGCACAGCGTGGGTATGGCATGGCATGGCACAGGTGTGTGCTACACACAGGTATGGCATGGCACAGCACAGCACAGGTGTGGCCACACACAGGTATGGCATGGCACAAGTATGTGACACCCAGGTACAGCATGGCACAGCATGGCACAGGCGTGTGCCACACACAGGTATGGCATGGCACAAGTGTGTGCCACACAGGTACAGCACGGCACAGCATGGCACAGGCGTGTGCCACACACAGGTATGGCATGGCACAGCATGGCACAGGTGTGTGCCACACACAGGTACAGCATGGCACAGCATGGCAGAGGTGTGTGCCACACACAGGTATGGCATGGCACAGCATGGCACAGGTGTGTGCCACACACAGGTACAGCATGGCACAGCATGGCAGAGGTGTGTGCCACTCACAGGTATGGCATGGCACAAGTGTGTGCCACTGACAGGTATGGCATGGCACAAGTGTGTGCCACTGACAGGTACAGCACGGCACAGGTGTGTGCCACACACAAGTATGGCATGGCACAGAATGGCACAGCATGGCAGAGGTGTGTGCCACACACAGGTACAGCGTGGCACAGGTGTGTGCCACACACAGGTATGTTATGGTACAGCACGGCATGGCATGGCACAGGTGTGTGCCGCACACAGGTACGGCATGGCACAGGTGTGTGCCACACACAGGTACAGCATGGCACAGCATGGCACAGCATGGCACAGGTGTGTGCCACACACAGGTACAGCACGGCACAGGTGTGTGCCACACACAGCCCCCTGTTCCCCCTGCGCCCCCAGTTCCCTCGTTCCCCCCGTGCCCCCCGCCCCCCGCGCCCCGCGCCCCTCACCAGTTTGATGTCGCCGCTGCCCACCAGCGCGCTGAGCTCGCTCAGGTCCCGCAGGAGCCCGTTGAGCACCTCGGCCGCGCGGCGCCGCTGCTGCCCCCCGAGCTCCCGCGCCCGCGACAGCTCCGACTCCAGCGACAGCGTGGTGGCCTGCGACAGCGACAGCGCGGGGCTGGCACCGGGGCACGGCACCGCCACCGCCCGGGACCAGGGGGCACCAGGGGACACCAGGGGACAGTGGCACCCAGCACCCCCTGGCTTGCCACCAGCGCCCGTCGGCCAGTACCACCCAGTGCCACCCAGTACCACCCAATACTGCCCAGTACCACCCAGTGCCACCCAGTACCACCCAGTGCCACCCAGTACCGCCCATCTTGGTACCACCCAGTATTGCCCAGTACCGCCCAGTACCGCCCAGTATCACCCAGTACCGCCCAGTACCACCCAGTATCACCTAGTATCACCCCCAGTACCACCCAGTACCACCCAGTACCCCGTCCGCCCACACCCGTACCCCCATCTTACCACCCAGTATCACCCAGTACCACCCAGTACCGCCCATCTTGGTACCACCCAGTATTGCCCAGTACCACCCAGTACTGCCCAGTACCACCCAGTACCGCCCAGTACCACCCAGTATCACCGAGTATCACCCAGTACCACCCAGTACCGCCCATCTTGGTACCGCCCAGTACTGCCCAGTACCGCCCAGTACCGCCCAGTACTGCCCAGTACTGCCCAGTACTACCCAGTACCGCCCAGTACCGCCCAGTACCACCCAGTACCACTCAGTACTGCCCCGTACCGCCCAGTATCACCTAGTATCAGCCAGTACCACCCAATACCACCCAGTACTGCCCAGTACCGCCCATCTTGGCACCCCCAGCACCCCTCAATAACCCTGGAACCACCCCTGTAGCACCACCCCAAGCACCCCAAGATCCCACCCACGGGGTGCCTCAGGAGCACCCAGTCTGGCATCCCAGTTTAAGGGCAGGGTTCCCCAGTTTGGGCACTGGTTTGAGGCAGGGGGAATCCCCTCTTCTGGTCAGGGGTATCTCTTTTTTGGGGTGTGTCTTTATGGGAGGGAGAGTCCTTTCTTTGGGGTCTGGTTTGGGGTTTAAGGGGCTCCCAAGTCTGAGGCTCCTGTTTTGGGGTTTCCCTGGCTCACAGCATCCCAGTTTGGGTTTGGGAGTCCCAGTTTGGGCCTGGGGAGGGGGCTTTGGGAGTTGCTGTGCCAGAGGGTGGGGGTCCCAATGGGCTCCCTGTAGGTTTTCCAGTGGGGTTGAGAAGCCAATTTGGGGTTACCAGTGGAGTCTAGGAGGGATCTCAGCAGGGATCTCAAGTGGGTTCTCAGTAGGAGCCCACTGGGGATCCTGGTCAGACACCCATGGGGGCCCCCAGTGTGACTTTGTGGAGCCCCCAGCAGGAATCCCCACTGGATGGCCACGGGTGTTCCCACAAGGATCCTGCTGGAATCCCTGTTGGGTGCACGTGGGGTGTCTCAGTAGGTTTCCCAGTGGATTCACAGTTGAGGAGCCACTTCGGGGTTCCCAGTGGGGGAGTCTCAGCAGGGATCCCAGCTGAGTCCCCATGGAGGGCCCCACTAGGACCCCACTGGGTTTCCTGTTGGGTTCCCAGCATTGGAATTCCCATTGGAATTCCCAGTGCAGGGTCTCAGCAGGGTTCCCAACTGGATTCCCAGTAGGATCCTGTTGGAAATCCCCACTGGGGATTTCCCAGCAGGACCCCATTGTGAGTCCACATGGGGCACCCATGGAGGTTCCCAGCAGGACCAGGCTGGGTTTTGCCATGGTGTTTCCCTGTTGGGTTCCCAGTAGGACCCCACTGGCTTCCCAGTTGTGTTCCCTGTTGAGTTCCCCACTGGGTGTCCTGGTTGGTTTCCCTGTTGGGTTCCCATTGGTTCCCTGTTGATTTCCCCATTGGGTGCCCAGTTGGGTTTCCAAGTTGGTTTCCCTGCTCGTTTTCCTGCTGTTTTCCCCACTGGGTTCCCAGTTGGTTCCATGTTGATTTCCCAGTTGGTTTCCCCATTGGTTCCTCATTGATTTCCCAGCTGATTGCCCTGTTGGTTACCCTGTTGGGTTTCCCCATTGGTTCCCTTTTGGATTCCCAGTTGGGTTCCTTGTTGGGTTCCCAGTTGGGTTCCCAGTTCAGTTCCCTGTTGGGTTCCCCGTGGATTTCCCTGTTGTTTTCCCCATTGGTTCCCTGTTGGGTTCCCAGTTGGTTTCCCCATTGGATCCCCATTGATTTCCCATTGATTGCTCACCCTGTTGGGTTTCCCATTGATTCCCCATTAGTTCCCCACTGATTTCCCCATTGATTTCCCATTGGTTTTCCATTGATTTCCCTGTTGATTTCCCGTTGGTTACCCTACTGGGTTTCCTACTGGTTTCCCCACTGGTTCCCCATTGGTACCCGATTGATTTCCCCATTGGTTCCCCATTGATTTCCCCACTGATTTCCCCATTGATTTCCCGTTGGTTACCCTACTGCGTTTCCCACTGGTTTCCCTATTGATTCCCCACTGATTTTCCTGTTGGTTACCCTATTGGGTTTCCCCATTGATTTCCTGTCGGATTCCCAGTTAGGTTCCTGGTTGGTTTCCCCTCTGGTTCCCCATTGATTTCCCATTGATTGCTCACCCTGTTGGGTTTCCCATTGATTTCCTACTGATTTCCCCATTGATTTCCCGTTGGTTCCCCATTGATTTCCCATTGGTCACCCTATTGGGTTTCCCATTGCTTTCCCATTGGTTTCCCATTGGTTCCCAGTGATTTCCCCATTGATTTCCCGTTGATTTCCTGTTGATTTCCCATTGATTTCCCATTGGTCTCCCTATTGGATCTCCCCCGGTTTTCCCCCCAGGCTCCCAGCCCGGCCCCACTGATCCCCCGCGGGCCGTCCCGGCTGTCCCGGTGCCGTCCCCACCTCGGTGCGGGCCAGCTCGTCGGCGAGCCGGCGGTTGTGGCGCCCGGTGTCCTCGGCCTCCTGCGCCTTGCGGTCGTAGCTCCGCGCCAGCTCCTCCAGCGCCGCCAGCACCTCGGTGACCTCGGCCCGCGCCGCGCCGTGCTCGGCACGCAGCGCCGCCAGCTCCCGGCGCGCCGCCTCGCCCCCGCCCCGCGCCGCCGCCAGCACCTGCCGGGGACACGGGGGCACGGGGTCACGGTGGGGCACACAGAGGGGTCCTTGGGGTCATGGGGGGCATCCCAGGGGTCATGGTGGGGGTCCCAGGGGTTATGGTGGGCATCGCAGGGATCAGAGAGGGGATACCAGGGGTCATGGTGGGCATCCCAGGGGTCAGAGTGGGAATCCCAGGGGTGAGAATGGGAGTCCCAGGGGTCATGGTGAGAGTCCCAGAGGTCAGAATGGGGGTCCAAGCGGGGGTCCCAGGGATTAGAGTGGGGTCCCAGGGGTCATGGTGGGCATCCCAGGAGGCAGAGTGGGCATCCCACAGGTCAGAATGGGGGTCCAAGAGGTCATGGTGGGGGTCCCAGCAATCAGAGCAGGGCACCCAGCGGGATCCTGGGGTCATGGGGGGTGTCCCAGGGGTCATGGTGGGCATCCCAGGGGTCAGAGTGGGGGTCCCAGGGGTCAGAGTGGGGGTCCCAGGGGTCGTGGTGGGCATCCCAGGGGTCATGGTGGGCATCCCACAGGTCAGAATGGGGGTCCCAGTGGTCATGGTGGGGTCCCAGAGGTCACAGTGGGCATCCCAGGGGTCAAGGTGGGGGTCCTAGGGATCAGAATTGGGGTCCCAGGGGTCATGGTAGGCATCCCACTGATCAGAGCAGGGGTCCCAAGGGTCAGAGTGGGGGTCCCAGGGGTCATGGTGGGGGTCCCAGCAATCAGAGCAGGGCACCCAACAGGATCCTGCGGTCATGGCGGGTGTCCCAGGGGTCATGGTGGGCATCCCAGGGATCAGAGCAGGGGTCCCAGGGATCAGAGTGGGAGTCCCAGGGGTCATGGGGGGCATCTCACAGGAGACCCAGAGTTTGAGGGGGAGGCTCAGGTTGAGAAGTCCTGGGGGTCCCAGGGACCAGTCCCGAAGTGGTTCTGGCAGAGTCAGCCAGAGGTCACAGCTGGGGGTGCCAGAAGGGTCCTAGAGGGTCCCCAAAGGAGACCTGGGGGGTCCCACTGAGGTCACACTGAGGTCCCAGGGGTCAGATTTTGGAGGGTCCCAGGCACACCAGGTGAAAGGGTCCAGGGGCTCCGGGTTGGGGTCCCAGAGGAGTCCAAGTGGGTCCCAGGGCTCTGGGTTGGGGTCCCAGAGGGCTCCAAGTGTTTCCCGGGGTGCTGGGTGGAGTCCAGGGGGGTCGGTCAGACTGAGGGGGGTCACAGGGTGGGAGGCAGGGCCCTCACCTCCTCCTGGTCCAGCATCTGCTGCTTGAGCTTCTCCATGATCTGGCTCTGCTGGTTGATCTCGTCATCCTGGGGGGCACAGGAGAGTCCACGTGCTCATCACTTGGGGTGGGGGGCAGGGGGGAGCTGCCAGGGGGTCCCAGGAGTCCTGGCATGCTGAGGGTCCTGGGGGGCTGCTGGGCAGACTGGGAGGTCCCCAAGTGTGCTGGGGGTCCCTGGCAGGTCCAGAGGGGTCTCGGGGTCCCCACCTTGTCATCCAGCTGCTTGTAGAGCTTGCGGATCTCCTCCTCGTACTTGTGGCGCTCCTCGTCCGAGATGTGGATGACGATGGAGGAGCTGTTGTCGTTCATGGGGGGCTCCTCGGGGGCCCCCCCTTGGCCCTCACCCGTGCCCTCGCCGGCCCGTCTCCGTCTGGGCCTCGTTCAGCTGCTCCGTCTCGGGCACGGCCTCCCCTGTGGGGGGACATGGCCTCAGTGTCCCTATTGAGGATCTCGGGGTGTCCCCCAGGTGTGGGGGTCCCCTGGCTGCTCTGCCAGTGGCTCAGCTCAGCCTCCCCTGGGGATGGACGCAGCCTTGGGGTCTCCACCAGGGACTGGGGGCTGTGTCATGGGGTCCCCTCCCCACAGTTGGGGTCCCCTCCCCACAGTTGGGGTGCCCCTTCAGGTCTCGGGGTGCCCTTCCCAGTACCGGGGTGCCCCTCACAGCTCCACCAGTGGCTCAGCCTGGTCTCCCAGGGGACACCCTGTGCCTCAGTGTCCCCATGGGGGCTGGAGGGGACGGTGGAGTGTGACAGGGTGCCCCCCAGATCTCGGGGTCCCCTCCGGATCTCGGGATCCCCCCCAGCTCTCGGGATCCCCCCCAGCTCTCGGGGTCCCCCCCAGCTCTCGGGGTCCCCTCCAGCTCTCGGGGTGCCCTCACCGCTCCGCCAGCGGCTCAGCTCTGCCTCCAGGCGCGCCAGCGTTTCCTTCAGGGCTTTGTTCTTTTCCTTCTCCTTCTCGAACTTCTTCTTCCACTGCTCGGCCGTCAGCTCCAGGTTCACCGACGCCGTGTTCTTGATCGTCTTGGCCCTGGGGGGGAGGGCACCCCAAAACTGGGACCCCCTGCTCCCCCTGACCGGGCCACCCCAGGGGTCACCTGCCCTCCCCTCCCGCAGCTGGGGACCTTGGGGTGCCGTGGGTGCAGTTGGGGTGCCCTGGGTGCTGTTGGGGTGCAACAGGTGCTCTTGGGCAGCACTGGGTGCTGTTGGGGTGCAGTTGGGACCCACTGGGTGCTGTTGGGGTGCACTGGGTGCAGCTGGGGTGCACTGGATGCTCTTTGGGTGCAGCTGGGACACAGTGGGTGCTCTTGGGGTGCCGTGGGTGCAGTTGGGGAGCACTGGGTGCTGTTGGGGTGCAGCAGGTGCTCTTGGGGTGCTGTGGGTGCTTTTGGGGTGCAGCTTGGCTGGAACAGGTCCGTGGGTGTCGCTGGGGTGCATTGGGTGCTGTTGGGTTGCCGTGGGTGCAGTTGGGGTACATCAGGTGGATTTGGGGTGAAGCTGGGCTGGAACAGGTCCATGGGTGCCGCTGGGGTGCCCTGGGGGTGCCGTGGGTGCAGTTGGGGTGCACTGGGGGTGCCGTGGGTGCTCTTGGAATGGGGTTGGGGGCAGTGGACCCACGGGGACACTCGGGGCACAGCAGATGCTGTGGGGACATGAGCGTGGTCCCCACCCCTGTCGGGACACGAGGGTGGGCTCAGGGGGGTGCAGGGAGCCGCGGGCCCCCCCCGAACCCCCACCTCTGCCCGAACATGAGCGTGGATTTGGTCTCGGCGTCGTTGTAGCTGGACGGGGAGCAGCAGATGAACATGGTGGTGCGGCAGTTCCCGCCCAGCGAGTCCTGCAGGATCCGCGTCATTTTGCTGTCGCGATAGGGCACGTACGCCTTCTGCGGGGGGAGGGGCGGCGTCAGCGGGGGGACCCCCCCGGGGGGCACAGGGGAGTGCGACACGTGGGGACACACCCGGAGGGACAGGCGCTGGGGACACACCCGGGAGGACAGGGGCTGGGGACACACGGAGGGCAGGGGTTGGGGACACACGGAGGGCAGAGCCACACGCAGGGGTCAGGGGGGACCCCTCGGGGGCACGGCGTGGGCGGGGGGCTCGCTAGGGTGGGAGACACGGCGGGGGTGCTCAGGGGGGTTTCCCGCACCCCAAGACCCCGGGGGCAGGAGGGCACACGGGAGTGCGACACGTGGGGACACACACGGCGGGACAGGGGCTGGGGACACACGGAGGGCAGAGCCACACGCGGGGCTCAGGGGGGTCCCCCTGGCAGCACCCCGGGGGCTCGGTAGGGTGGGAGACACGAGGGGACACTGGGGGGACACTGAGGGGGCGCACGGGGGAGAGGGGGCTCAGCAGGAGGGTCCCTAACCCCGGACCCTGGGGGGGACACGGGGGAAAGGGGGCGGGGCTGGACGAGGCGCACCCCCGGACTGGGGGACACCCGGGGGGGACACCGAGGGGGGCTTCAGGGGGAACACACGATGAGGGGACACTCGGAGGGGACGCAAGGGAGGGACACTGAGGGGGGACACACAGGGGGGATACACGATGGAGGGACACCCAGGGGGCTCCGGCGGGGACACACGGGGGGGACGCACGATGAGGGGACACTCGGGGGGTTTCGGGGGGGACACACGGGTGGGACACTTGTGGGGGACACACGGCAGGGATACACGAGGGGGGACACCGAAGATGGACACCCAGGGGGGCTCCAGGGGGGACACCCGGGATGGACACCCAGGGGGGCTCCAGGGGGACACCCGATGAGGGGACACCCAGGGGGGACACCCGGAGGGGACACACGATGAGGGGACACAGTGAGGGGACACATGGGAGGGACGCAAGGGAGGGACACTGAGGGGGGACACACAGGGGGGATACACGATGGAGGGACACTCGGGGATTTCGGGGGGACACTCGGGGGGGACACCCGGGGGGGCTCCAGGGGGGGACACATGATGGGGGACACCCGGGATGGACACCCAGGGGGGCTCCAGGGGGGACACCCGGGATGGACACCCAGGGGGGACACACGGGGGGGACACCGGGGGTCTCCAGGGGGTCTCACCGTGCCCTCGGCCAGGGCAGAGATGACGTTGCCCAGCGCTGACAGTGACTTGTTGATGTTCTTGGCCTCGTCCAGCACGGCTCCCTCGGCCCCCGTCTTGCTCACCTGAGGGGGGACGGTGGCTCAGGGACCCCCCCCGTGTGCTCCCCCACCCCAGGGACCCCTCCCAGGGGTGGTCGCAGCCCCCAGCACAAGGATGTCACCAGCCAGGAGACCCCCAGCCCAGGCAGCCTCCACCCACCCTTGAGGATCCTGATGGCCCCAAACCCCAACGGCCCCAAAAAACCCCATTGACCCCCCCCCAGGACCCCCGCCCTCCCAGGGTCCCACAGAGCACAAACAACCCTCAAAACCCCACAAATTACCCCAGACCCCCTCCTCCAAATGTCCCCCCCAAACCCCAACATCCCACAAACTCCAGGGGCTCCCCCCAAAGGCTCCCACACCCCCCAATGCCCCCCAAATGTCCTCCACACTTTTGGGATCTCCCCCCACCTTTGGGCTCCCCCCACCTTTGGGTGCCCCCCACCTTTGAGGTCCTCCCCACCTTTAGGGTCCCTCCCACATTTGGGGTCCTCCCACCCCTGAGGTGCCCCGACCTTTGGGGTTCCCCCCCACTTTTGGGGTTGCCCCCCACCTTTGGGTTCCCCCAACTTTAAGGTCCCCTCCACCTTTGGGCTCCCCCCACCTTTGGGTTCTCCCTCACCTTTGGGGTCCCCCCACCTTTGGGTTCCCCCCCGCGCCTTTGGGGTTCCCCCACTTTTGGGGTCTCCCCAACCTTTGGGGTCCGCTCCACACCTTTGGGGTCCTCCCACTTTTGGGGTCCCCCCCCACCTTTGGGTTCCCCACCCACCTTTGGGTTCCCCCCACCTTTGGGTTCCCCCCCACCTTTGGGTGCCCCCCACCTTCTCGCTGCCCGCCAGGTCCACCAGGTAAAGTTTCCCGCTGAGTTTCTGCTCGGTCTCCACGTTCTCCTGCTTGATGTGGATGAGGAAGATGCTGTGGCTGCGGGAGCTGTGCTCGTTCATGTCTGCGGGCAGGGGCACACGTTGGGGGCACCCCAAAAACGGGCAGCGCCCCCGCAGCGCCCCAAAACGGGAAACACCTCTGCAGCGCCCCCGCTGCACCCCAAAATAGTCACAGGACCCACAGTGCCCCCGCTGCACCCCAGAACGGTCACAGGACCCACAGTGCCCCCACGGCACCCCAAAACACCTCACAGAACTCACAGTGCCCCTACTGCACCCCAAAACACCTCACAGAACTCACAGTGCCCCCACTGTACCCCAAAACGGGAAACACCTCTGCAGTGTCCCCGCTGCACCCCAAAACACCTCACAGGACCCACAGTGTCCCTGCTGCACCCCAAAACGGGTAGCACCCCCGCAGTGCCCCCATTGCACCCCAAAGTCACTCACAGGACCCACAGTGCCCCCCAGCAGCGCTCAGGGACCCCCTGGTTCCCCGGGAATGGGTCCCACAGCACCCTTGGAGAGCCCCAGGGACCCCCATAACTGCCCCATGGCACCCCAGAACCCTCGGGCACCCCAGGGACCCCCAGCAGCCTGCCCCCAACCCCATCGCCCCCCAGGGTCCCCTCGTGTCCCTCACTGGTGACACCCTGCACCATCTGGATGGCCCAGCTGCACCCCATGTCCCTCCATGTCCCCCGTGTCCCCTGTGTCCCCTCATGCCCCTCACTGGTGACAGCCATGCATGAGTTGGATGTCCCAGCTGCACCCCACATCCCCCCATGTCCCCCCATGTCCCTGTGTCCCTCACTGGTGACAACCACGCACCAATAGAATGTCCCAGCTCCACCCATGTCCCCTGTGTCCCCCATGTCCCCTGTGTCCCCCATGCTGCCCATGTCCCTGTGTCCCCTCATGTCCCTCACTGGTGACAGCCATGCATGAGCTGGATGTCCCAGCTGCACCCTACATCCCCTGTCCCCCGTGTCCCCATGTCCCTGTGTCCCTGTGTCCCTGTGTCCCTGTGTCCCATGCACCAGTTGAATGTCCCAGCTGCACCCCATGTGCCCTCCGTGTCCCTGTGTCGCCCGTGTCCCTCACTGGTGACAGCCATGCATGAGATGGTTGTCCCAGCTCCACCCCATGTCCCCTGGTGTCCCCCGTGTCCCTCACTGGTGCCACCATGCACCAAATGAATGTCCCAGCTCCACCCAACGTCCCCTGGTGTCCCCCGTGCCCCTCACTGGTGACAGCCATGCATGAGATGGATGTCCCAGCTGCACCCCACATCCCCCATCCCCCATGTCCCCGTGTCCCCCGTGTCCCCCGTGTCCCTCACTGGTGACAGCCACGTGCCGGTTGGATTTCCCCTCGTCGATGACATCCAGGATCTCCTCGGGGCTGGACACGAAGCGCTCGGTGCAGCCCTGGGGGAGGGCAAGGGTCACGGGGGGCTCGGGGGGGGCCCGAGCCCATCCCCCACCCAGGGGTGCTCTCCCCGAGCCCATCCCCCCCCCCCAGGGGTGCCCCCCGCCCCCCCCGCCCCCCCGCCCCGCACCTTCACGTAGGGGACGCGGTTCTTGTCCTCGTGCACCGACAGGTTGGTCTTGGTCACTGCGGGGACACGGGGGGGATGGCATCCCAAAATACCCGAGGAGCTCCCAGTGCCTCCCAGTGCCTCCCAGTAACCATCCAGTGCCTCCCAGTGCTGCCCAGTAACCATCCAGCGCTCCCCAGTAACCGTCCAGTGCCTCCCAGTAACCATCCAGTGCCTCCCAGTGCTGCCCAGTAACCATCCAGTGCCTCCCAGTAACACCCAGTGCCTCCCAGTAACCATCCAGTGCCTCCCAGTAACACCCAGTGCCACCCAGTGCCTCCCAGTGCTGCCCAATAACTATCCAGCGCTCCCCAGTAACCGTCCAGTGCCTCCCAGTACACATCCAGTGCCACCCAGTGCCTCCCAGTAACACCCAGTGCCTCCCAGTAACCATCCAGTGCCTCCCAGTGCCTCCCAGTACACATCCAGTGCCACCCAGTGCCTCCCAGTAACCATCCAGCGCTCCCCAGTAACCATCCAGTGCCTCCCAGTACACACCTAGTGCCTCCCAGTACACATCCAGTGCCTCCCAGTAACCATCCACCTCCTCACAGCACTCCCCCATCCCCTTCCATTGACCTCCAGTTCTTCCCAGTGCTTCCCAGTAGCTCCCAGTACCCACCCAGTGCTCCTCAGTTTGCCCCCAGGAGCTCCCCAGTGACTCCCAGTGCTCCCAGTGCCCCCATCCCAGTCACCCCCAGTATCCCCAGTGCCTCCCCACTCACTGTCCAGCAGGTCCCGGATCTTGTCCAGGTAAATCTCAAAGTAAGACACCTGTGGGGAGGGGGGGGTGGGTCAGCCCAGTGCCCCCCCAGTGCTCCCAGTGCTCCCAGTGCTCCCAGTGCTCCCCGCGCCCACCTTGATGTGGAACTCCAGGTTCTCGTCCATGGAGTAGATGTGGTTGAAGATGTCGCGGGCGATGCGGGGGATGATGCCCATCTGCTGGGGGTCGTGCAGCTTCCCCTGCGGCCGGGGGGCGTCAGCGCCGGGCGGGGACCCCCCAGAGCCCCCAGAGCCCCTCAGGGCCCCTCAGGGCCCCTCAGGGCCCCCCAGAGCCCCCAGAGCCCGCCCAACCCCCTCAGAGACCCCTCAGAGCTCCCGAGCCCCCTCAGAACCCCCCCAGAGCCCAGTCAGAGCCCCTCAGGGCCTCCCAGAGCCCCCCCAGCCCCTCAGGGCCCCCGAGGCCCCCCCAGAGCCCCCAGAGCCCCTCAGGGCCCCCAGAGCCCCTCCAGAGCCCCCAGAGCCCGCCCAACCCCCTCAGAGACTCCTCAGAGCTCCCCGAGCCCCCTCAGAACCCCCCCAGAGCCCCTCAGGGCCCCTCAGGGCCCCCCAGAGCCCCCAGAGCCCCTCAGGGCCCCTCAGGGCCCCCTCAGAGCCCCCACAGCCCCCCCAGAGCCCCCCAGAGCCCCTCAGAGCCCCCCCGAGATCCCCATTCCCCCTCAGAGCCCCACAGAGCCCCCCCAGAGCCCCCTGAGCCCCCAGAGCCCCTCAGGGCCCCCCAGAGCCCCCAGAGCCCGCCCAGCCCCCTCAGAGCCCCCCAGAACCTCCAGAGCCCCCTCAGATTCCCCCAGAGCCCCTCAGAGCCTCCAGAGCCCACCCAGAGCCCCCTCAGAGCCCCCCCAGAGCCCCCCCAGAGCCCCCAGAGCCCCCCCAGAGCCCCGTCAAAGCCCCCCCCGAGCCCTCAGAGCCCCCTTAGAGCCCCCTCAAAGGCCCCCAGAGCCCCCCGAGCCCCCTCACCTCCATGGTGTGGGTCTTGCCCGACGATGTCTGCCCGTAGGCAAAGATGGTCCCGTTGTACCCGGCCAGCACATCTGGGGGGGAGATGGGTATGGACCCCCCGGGACCCCCAAACACCCCCCGGGACCCCCAAACATCCCCGGACCACCAAACACCCCCCGGGACCACCAAACACCCCCGGGACCCCCAAACATCCCCAGGACCCCCAAACACCCCCCCGGGACTCCCAAACAGCCCCTGGGACCCCCAAACACCCCCAGGATCCCCAAACACCCCCGGGACCCCCAAACACCCCCAGGATCCCCAAACACCCCCAGGACCACCAAACACCCCCGGGACCACCAAACACCCCCCAGGACCACCAAACACCCCCGGGACCCCTAAACAGCCCCCGGGACCCCCAAACATCCCCAGGACCCCCAAACACCCCCCGGGACCCCCAAACATCCCCCGGGACCCCCAAACATCCCCGGGACTCCCAAATACCCCCAGGACCACCAAACACCCCCCGGGACCCCCAAACAGCCCCCGGGACCCCCAAACACCCCCCGGGACTACCAAACACCTCCCGGGACCACCAAACACCCCCAGGACCACCAAACACCACCGGGACCCCCAAACAGCCCCCAGAACCCCCAAACACCCCAGGACCCCCAAACACCCCCAGGACCCCCAAACAGCCCCCGAGACCCCCCAGGGTCCGCCCCAAACCCTGAGCGACCCCTCTGGGAATCCCAAGGCCAATCCCAATAAATATAATTATTTATCTATTATTTACCTATTCTTATTTATCTATCTTATCAATAAGATAAAGAAATAAGAATATATAAATAAGAATATATAAATAACAATATAAAGCCAATCCCAATCCCAAATCCCTGACCCTCCCAGGGACCCCCAAACACTTTCCAGGACCCCCAGGGTCCACCCTAAACCCCAAACGACCCCTTTGGGAATCCCAAGGCCAATCCCAATAAGAATAAAAATATAAATAAGATAAATAAATAAGAATATCTAAATAAGATAAATAAATAAGAATATATAAATGAGAATATATAAATAAGAATTTGAAGCCAATCCCAATCCCAAATGTCCCTGACCCTCCCAGGTACCTGAGATCCCCTCTGGGACACCCAAGGCCCCCAAGACACCCCAAAAGGACCTCACAGACACCCCAAAAACCCGCGGGGGCTGCGGTGACCCCCAAGGACACCCCAGAGCCCCGCGGAGTTCAGGGATCCCCGCAAAGCCCTGCAGAGCCCCCGAGGCCTTCAGGACACCCCCAGGGCCTCCCTGGTGTCCCTGGGCTGTCCCGGGCTGTCCCGGGCTGTCCCCAGGCTATCCCAGGCTGTAACCGGGCTATGGGCTGTCCCGGGCTGTCCCAATCTGTCCCAGGCTGTCCCTGGGCTGTCCCCAGGCTGTCCCAATCTGTCCCAATCTGTCCCAGGCTGTCCCAGGCTGTCCCAGGATGTCCCGGGCTGTCCCAATCTGTCCCAGGCTGTCCCAGGCTGTCCCCGGGCTATGGGCTGTCCCAGGCTGTCCCTGGGCTGTCCCAGGCTGTCCCCGGGCTGTCCCGGGCTGTTCCCTGGGCTGTCCCAGGCTGTCCCAATCTGTCCCAGGCTGTCCCCGGGCTATGGACTGTCCCGGGCTGTCCCAATCTGTCCCCCCGCTGTCCCCAGGTTCACTCCAGGCTCTCCCCAGGCTGTCCCTGGGCTGTCCCAGGCTCTCCCCAGGCTATCCCAGGCTGTCCCTGGGCTGTCCCAATCTGTCCCAGGCTGTCCCAATCTGTCCCCGGGCTGTCCCAATCTGTCCCAGGCTGTCCCTGGGCTGTCCCCAGGCTGTCCCAGGCTGTCCCTGGGCTGTCCGAGGCTGTCCCAGGCTGTCCCTGGGCTGTCCCTGGGCTGTCCCTGGGCTGTCCCAGGCTGTCCCCAGGCTGTCCCCGGGCTGTCCTGGGCTGTCCCTGGGCTGTCCCTGGGCTGTCCCAGGCTGTCCCGGGCTGTCCCAATCTGTCCCAGGCTGTCCCCGGGCTATGGGCTGTCCCGGGCTGTCCCAATCTGTCCCCCCGATGTCCCCAGGTTCACTCCAGGCTGTCCCCAGGCTGTCCCGGGCTGTCCCGGGCTGTCCCCACGCTGTCCCCACGTTGTCCCCAGGCTGTCCCTAGGCTGTCCCAGGGGTGTCCCGGGCTGTGCCCAGGCTGTCCCCGGGCTGTCCCCAGGCTCCCCCCCTCGCTGTCCCCTGCTGTCCCCGGCTGTCCCCGCGGGTCGCTCACCCTTGACGATCTGCATGGCACACGCGTGGTACACCTGCTCCTGCGTGGTGTTCGGGGGGAACACGCGGTCGAAGACATAGGGTTTGCCCTGGGGGGACACGAGGGGACACGGGGGGGTCAGCGGCCAGAGACCCCCCCGGGGTGCTGGGGGGCAGTGACAGGCAGGGTCCCATCAGGTCCAGTGAGTCCCGGTAAGGCAGGGGGGAGGTTGTGGGGTCTCTCACACCCTGTACCACTCACACCCACCCTGAACCCCATTTACACCCCCCATTCATGGATCAGCCCCCCACAGCCCCGGCCCCCGATATCCACACAGACCCCACCCTCCACACCCCCCCACAGACCCCCAGAACTCTCCAGACATCCCCAGAGACCCCTGAGCCCCCCACAGACCCCTGAGCCCCCCACAGACTCCCAGAACTCTCCAGACATCCCCATGGATCCCCAGAGATCCCCACAGACCCCTGAGCCCCCCACAGACCCCCAGAACTCTCCAGACATCCCCATGGATCCCCAGAGATCCCCAGAGACCCCTGAGCCCCCCACAGACCCCTGAGCCCCCACAGACGCCTGAGCCCCCTACAGACTCCCAGAACTCTCCAGACATCCCCTGAGCCCCCCAGAGACCCCTGAGACCCCCACAGACCCTTGAGACCCCCAGAGACCTCTGAGCCCCCCACAGACCCCCAGAACTCTCCAGACATCTCCATGGATCCCCAGAGATCCCCAGAGACCCCTGAGCCCCCACAGACTCCCCGAACTGTCCAGACATCCCCATGGGTCCCCAGAGATCCCCAGAGACCCCTGAGACCCCCACAGACCCCTGAGCCCCCACAGACCCCCAGAACTCTCCAGATGTCCCCACAACTCCCCATGGATCCCCAAAGACCCCTGAGCCCCCCACAGCCCCATGAGCCCCCAAGGACCCCTCAGCCTCCTCAGAGACCCCTCAGCCCCCCATCCACCACCACAGCACACTGAGCTCCCCCAAAGCCCCCCACAGGCACCCAGTCCCCCCCAGACCCCCATAGACCCTTCAGCCTCCATATAGACCCCCATAGACCCCCATAGACCCCCATAGGCCCCCACAGACCCCCATAGACCCCACAGACCCCCAGAGACCCCCACAGACCCCTCAGCCTCCATATAGACTCCCATAGAGGAGAGCCCCCCTCAGAGACCCCCGTAGACCCCCAGAGACCCCCATAGGCACCTCAGCCACCCTACAGACCCCCACAGACCCCTTAACTGCCCCACAGCCCCCCCCCCCCAGCCTCCTGTGGTTTATAGGACCCCCCAGCTCCCTATAGGCCCCTAGAGACCCCCCCACACCCCCACAGAGCTCCCAGCCCCCGTGTGGGCCCCACAGACCCCCAGAGACCCCCAGACCTCATCCAACCCCACAGAGCCCTCATCCCCTTACAGACCCCATAGACCCCCACAGATCCCCAAGGACCCCCATAGACCCCCAAGGACACCCCCAAGGTCCCCCAAAGATCCCCCAGCCCCCCACAGGCAGACACCCCCAGACCCCCCTTCACCCCCAGAGACCCCCAGGCCCTCGATCTCCTCAGATCCCTCAGACCCCTCCCCGAGGTCCCTCAGCCCCCTGCAGACCCCGTAGACCCCCACAGATCCCCAAGGATCCCCCCCCCAGGTCCCCCATAGATCCCCAAAGACCCCCATAGACAGTCAGACACCCCCAGACCCCCCTACACCCCCAGAGACCCCCAGAGACCCACCCAGATCCCCCATAGGTGGCCCAGCCCCCCATAGACAGTCAAACACCCCCAGACCCCCCTAAACACCCAGAGACCCCCAGAGACCCCCATAGATCCCCCAGCATCCCACAGGCAGTCAGATACCCTCAGACCCCCCTAAATGCCCAGAGACCCCCAGAGACCCCCATAGATCCCTCGCCCCCCCCATCGAGACCTCATCCATCCCCACAGAGCCCTCATCCCCTTACAGACCCCATAGACCCCCATAGACCCCCAAGGACCCCCCCAGGTCCCCCATAGATCCCCAAAGACTCCCACAGACAGTCAGACACCCCCAGACCCCCCGACATCCCCAGGGACCCCCCCAGCCCCTCCGTACACCCCCACCCCGCGCCAGGAGCTGTCCAGGCCCCGGTGCTGAGCCGGGGACACGGGGACACACGGACAGGGGGACACACGGACAGGGGGACACACGGGCTCCGGGACACGGGGACACGGGGACAGGCGGGGACAGCAGCCCGCGCCTCCGCTCTCCCCGGTTCCCCTCCCACCCCCGCCGCCCCGCAGCCGCCGCAGCCCCGCGGCCCCGCCCGCCGCCGGTCCCGCCAGCTGCCCGCACCCCCCGCACCCCATCCGGCACTGCCCCCGCAGCCCCGCCCGAACCCCATCCCAGCGCCCCCCGGCCCTAACCCGCACCCCCAACCCGCAACGCCACCCCCGCGGCTCCCCCCGCACCCGCACCCGCACCCGCACCCCTCCTTCCCCCCGCATTGCGCCGGCACCGCCGCACCGCGACAGCCCCGGCCACGGAGCCCCCCAGCGTCCATGGAGCCCCCCAAAGAGCCCACGGAAACCCTCAGAGCTTCCACGGAGCCCCCCAGGCATCCACGGAGCCCCCCACCATCCATGGAGCCCCCCAAGATCCACGGAGCCCCCCCACCATCAGTGGAGCCCCCCAAGATCCACGGAGCCCCCCCACCATCAATGGAGTCCCCCAAAGCATCCACGGACCCTCCGCATCTGTGGAGCCCCCCAAAGCATCCACTGAGCCCCTCCATCCACTGAGCCCCCCATCCACGGACCCTCAGCATCCACCGACCCTCCCCATCCACGAAAATCCCATCCACGGAGGCCCCCAAAACATCCACGGAGCTCCGCAATCCAGGGAGCCCCCCCCCAGTATCCCCGGACCCCCCATCCACGGAGCCCCTCATCCACAGACGTCCCCCCAATCCACCAAGCATCCACATCCACGGAGCCCCCCAAATCCACGGATCCCCCTCATCCATGGAGCCCCCCAGCATCCACAGACCCCCCCAATCCACGGAGCCCCCCCATCCACAGACCCTCAGCATCCACAGACCCCCTCCGCAGCCACGGACCCCCCTCCCTCACTCCCCGCTGTCCCCCGGGGTCCGTCGCTTCTCCTCCCACACCCCCCCGGCCAAGGCGGGGGGGCGCTCTGGAGGGGGGAGGGGTGCGGATATTTTGGGGGTCTCAGACGCCCCCCGGCCGAGCCCCATAACAAAGGGCAGGGCCGCAGCGCGAGGGGGGGGGGGGGATCTGCGGCACCCCCCCGTGCCCCCCTCCGCTGTTTTGGGGGCCGATCGTGCCCCCCCCCGGGGGTCAGGGCGTTTCCGCACATTGTAAACAAACCCCCCCCCCCGAACTGGGCAAACTGGGAGCGCCGGCGGCCTTGAAATGGGGGGAGAGGAGGGGTGGGGGGGCACGGGGAGAGTCCCGGGGGACAGAGGCCACACCCAGGACCTCCTCCCGCCCCCAAACCCGGCTCTGCCCCCCCAGTGACAGCGCCCCCGCTCCGGACAGTCACCCCCCAATCCGGGGACACCGGACACCCCCCCCCGCCCGCATCCTGGGGGTCCCCGCGCCCCCCGCTCTGACTCACCCCCACCACGACGCTGTCATCCCCTTGGAACACGGGCAGGAATTTGTCCCCCCGCAGGATCTCGGCCTGGTTGAGGGGCCGGAACCGGCACAGGACCTTGATGCTGCACTCGGAGCTGGGCTCGGCCATGGCGGGGGTCGGGGGGCGTCGAGAGGGGGGGCCAAGGGGGCGGCTGGTGGCGCTGGGGGGCGGGATGTCACCCGGGGCGCTGCTCAGAGCCCAAGGGTCGGGGGGGACCGGGGTGCAGGACGGTGCCCGGGGTTGCCGAGCGGTACCCGAGGGTGCGGGATGCGGCTCAGGGGTGCGGGATGCGCTCAGGGGTGCCGGGTGGTACCCAGGGATGCAGGATGCTGCGCGGGATGCAGGATGCTGCTGAGCACTGCAGGGTGGTTCCCGGCGATGCGGGGTGGTTCCCGGCGATGCGGGGTGGTGCCCGGCGATGCGGGGTGGTTCCCGGCGATGCAGGATGCTGCCCGCGCTGCGGGACGCAGGATGCTGCTCAGGGATGCAGGTTGCGGGGCTGCAGGATGCGGGAGGCGGCGCCGGGCGGGGCTGACGCTCCGCAGCTGCCGCTGTCGCCGCTCCTGTGACCGCTGCTGTCGCCACTGCAGCCCCGGGACAGGCGGGTGGGGGGGGGGGGGGGGCCGCCCCCCCGCGCCCCCTCCCCCGCCTTAAGGTGGAGCCGCCCGCGGCTCTTAAGGTGGACGGAACTGGAGGGGGGGACACAGCCCTGGGAATGGACCCCCCCCAAAGTGCTGATTCACGGCGGGGGGAGCAGGACGGGACCCTGGCGCGGCTGGGGAGGGGGTCGGCGCAGGGCCAGCTCTGCCCGGCCTCCCTGCTCAGTTCTCCCCCCCCGCGGGAAGGCGGGTCCTGACTCATCCCCCACCCGGGACACTGCCCGCCCGGAGGTCCCCCTCCCCTCCGTGTGACCCCCCAAACACACCGGGGGGCGGTCCGGAGCTGACCCCGGGGGTCTCCCGCGGATGGGAAGTGCGGCCCCGCCGTGGGACGCAGCCTGGGACAGCCCCCATGGGTGCCCACCCACCTGCGGCCCCCCAGTGCCCCCCGGCCTGTGCGTGCTCCGTGTGCCCCGCCCGTGAGCCCGCCCGGGGTGTCCCTCCATGTCCCCATCGTGTCCCCCCACCCCGATGTGTGTCCTGTCCCCCGGGCGTGTCCCCATGTGTCCCGTGTCTCCCCTGTGTGTCCCGCCGTGTCCCCTCGTGTGTCCCCATGTGTCCCCACATCTGAACGCCGTGTACCCCCGTGTCCTCCCCGTGTGCCCCTCATGTGTGCTCCCGTGCGTGTCCCCGTGTGCCCCACCCGTGCGTCCCCTCTGTGTCCCCCGCCCCCTCTGTGTCCCTCCCCCGTGTATCCCCGTGTCCCCCCGCTGTGTCACCCTTGTCCCCCATGTCCGTGTCCCTGTCCACCCATTGTCCCGTGTCCCCTGTCCCACTCCATTGTCCCCCTCCGTGTCCGTGTGTCCCCTGTCCCACCCCATTGTCCCCCCCGTGTCCGTGTGCCCCTGTCCCACCCATTGTCCCCCGTGTCCCCTGTCCCACCCCATGTCCCCCCCGTGTCCGTGTGTCCCCTGTCCCACCCATTGTCCCCCGTGCCCCTGTCCCACCCATTGTCCCCCCCCGTGTCCGTGTGTCCCTGTCCCACCCATTGTCCCCCCGTGTCCCCTGTCCCCCCATTGTCCCCCCGGTGCCGCCCCCGCCCCGTCTGCCCGCTCAGGCCCCGCCCCGGCCCCGCCCCGCCAGGCCCGCCCCTGGCCCCCCCCTGCGCTGTCGCCTCTCGCCCCGCCCCGCCCCGCTCTCGCGAGATCCGCCCCGCCCCGGCCCTGCGCGGCCATTCCGGGACCCCCCGGCACCGACCCCCCCGGTACCGACCCCCCTCATTACCGACCCGCAGCACCGCCCCCCGCCATGGCCGACCCCAAGTACGCCGACCTGCCCGGCATCGTGAGTGAGGGGCCGGGCCGGGGAGGAGCCGGGGTCTGAGGGGTGTAGGAGGCATCGGGGGGTCTGAGGGGACCAGGGGCCTAGGGGTCCTGAGGGGATATCGGGAGGGCCTGGGGGATCAGGGAGGATCGGGGGGGTCTGAGGGGATCAGGGGCCTGGGGGCCCTGAGGGGTCTGAGGGGATCGGGAGGGCCGGGGGAATCAGGGAGCACTGGGGGGCGTCTGAGGATATCGGCCGGGAGATCCAGGAGGATTGGAGGGGTCTGAGGGGATCAGGGGCCTGGGGGCCCTGAGGATGTGAGGGAATCGGGAGGGTCGGGGGGGATCAGGGAGGTTCGGGGGGCGTCTGAGGGGATCAGGAGGGCCCGGGGGATCAAGGAGCATTGGGGGGATGTGAGGGGGGTCTGAGGGGTCTAAGAGGATCAGAGGAGTCAAGCGGGATAAAGGCCCTGGGAGAGAATGAGGGAACTGCGGGGTCTGGGGTGTCTGAGGGGGCCTGGGGGTCTCGGAACAGTGAGGGGACCAGCGCAGGGGATGTGGAGGGACTGATGTGTCGGAGAAGGGTGGCTCTGAGAGGGTCTAAGGAGTCAGAGTAGGTCAGGGGGGTCTGAGGGTGCTGCAGGGGTGTGTCAGGATGTGAGAGGATCCGGGGGAAATCTGCAGGAATTTAGGGATCTGTGGGGGCTGGGGGGTCCGAAAAGTTTGGGGAGGTCTGGGGGGATCAAGTGGGATCTGAGGGGGTTGGGAGGCTGGGGGGAGAGTTACGGAACTGGGGGGGTCAGGGGTCCTGAGGTGGAGGAAGCTGAGGGGAGATCCGAGGGCATTGGGAGGGTCTGGGGGGGCAGGGCGGCTGAGGGGCTGGGGGATCAGGTGAATTTGGGGAGGTCTGAGATTGGGATGACTGACAGGGCCTGGGAACCAGGGGGATTTGGGGGGTCTGAGGGGTTCTAGGCCTCTGAGAAAATCTGTGTGTGAGCTGAGGTTTCTGAGGAGTCAAGGGGATGTGGGAGTTGGCACATTTGGGGTGTCTGTAGGAATGGGAGGGAGCTGGGGTTGGGGAGGCAGCTTGGGATGCCAAGGAGCTCTGGTGAGGGAGGTGGCAGGGAGGGCCTGTCTGTGGGTCTGTCTGTGGGGGGAACACGGATCCCTGGGGGGCTGGGAGCACCCCGGGATGTTTGGGGTGACTGTGGGAACCGGGACACAGAGCTGGGGGGAGGTCAGGGGACAGGGCAGTGAGTCGGGGTGTTGGGGGGACATTTGAAAGGCTGTTGGGGGAATGGGGGCAGTCAGCAAGGGCTGTGGGGACATTGGGGTGTCCAGAGAGAGAGGTGGCACATCGGAGATGTCCATGGGGGTGAGGTGTGGGGGGCAGGGAGCCGCTGAGGGGCTCGGGGCTGGCTGGGGGTCTCAGCACAGCCCCTGGTGCCACAGGCCCGCAATGAGCCCGACGTGTACGAGACCAGTGACCTGCCCGAGGATGACCAGGCCGAGTTCGAGGCGGTAAGGCCGGGCTGGTGGGGGGAGCAGCAGCTGGACCGGACCCCCGGGACCCCCCAGGACCCCCCAGGACCGGCACCATGGCAGGGAACCAGCTCCCACCCCCCACACACCCAGCAGCACCACATCCTGCACAGTGACACATCACCCCCACGGGGACAGGGTCCCCCCATAGTGACAGTGTCCCCCACAGTGACAGTGTCCCCCACAGTGACAGTGTCCCCCACAGT
This sequence comes from Acrocephalus arundinaceus, assembly GCA_021534815.1. Taxonomy (NCBI): domain Eukaryota; kingdom Metazoa; phylum Chordata; class Aves; order Passeriformes; family Sylviidae; genus Acrocephalus; species Acrocephalus arundinaceus. The sequence continues at coordinate 960,838 of JAJEOU010001088.1, read as the reverse complement.
CCCAATGTACTGCACAGTGACACGTCACCCCCAGGGGGACAGTGTCCCCCCACAGTGACAATGTCCTCCCATGGTGACAATGTCCCCCCACGGTGACATTTACCCCCACAGTCCCAGTGTGCCCTACAGTGACACATCACCCCCACAGTGACAGTTCCCCCACAGTCCCAGTGTGCCCCACCTTGACATGTACTCCCCACAGCGACAGTGTCCCCTACAGTGACAATGTCCCCTTACAGTGGCATGTAGGCCCCCTGTGGCACCCTGCCTGTGCTTTGGGAGGCAGGAAGGGAAGAGCTGGACACAGCCTCCCCCACACAGGCTGGGTGTCCCTGTCCTTGCTGTCCTTGTCCCCAAGAGGAAAGTTCCAGTTCCCCAACAGCCCACCCCGAGGGGAACAAGGGGGACCCCCTAAACCCGCTGTGAATAGTGGGGGGTCCCCAGGCCTGGGCTGAGGCCATTCTTGGGGGCAGCTGCGCAGGGACTTCACTGTGGAGCGATGTGGGGTCCATCCTCGAGGGGCTCAGGGGACCCCCAGAGTGTGGGGTGACACAGAGCTCCATCCCCAGGGGCCTGGAGGACCCCCAGGGCCCGGGGGTGACACTGGGTTCTGTCCTCAAGGGACATGAGGGACCCTCAGTGTTGGGGGCACACACGGGGCTCTGTCCTTGTGTCCACACAGCAGAACGGCCCCCCAGGGGTGTGGGGTGACCCCCAGATGTGCTGGGGAGGACGATGGGAGTTCAGGGGTCACACCTGGGGGGGTGACTTGGTGCCCCCGAGGCAGTGAGGGGGTGCCAGGCCTTGGGGGTGCAGGGGGTGCAGCCACCCTGTACCGTTGGTGCCATTGGTGTTTATGGGGTCCAGGAGATTGGCACAGGTCCCTGGCATGGAGCACCAGGTACCCCCAAATCCTGAGGGGGTAAAGAGACCCCCCATGAGAGCCAGAGCAGCAAGAAGGGCTGAAACAGGGGTTGAGCCTAAAGGGGACCCAAAGTCGTGAGGTGACATGGGGTGGGAGGTGAGGGATGGGGGGGTCCTAAGCCCCCCCCTCAGGGAGCCCTTCACTGGCTCTGGGGTGTTGAGGGGTCCTTCCTCCCCCTCGGGGAGCCCCCAAACTGACCAGGGCTCCCCCCGCTTCCCCCCCGCTCCCGCCTGGCCTGGACTCAGTTTGCACAAGTAAGCGCGGCCCTGCTTTGGGGTGCATGGGGGGCACTGCTGCATGTGCATGGGGGTCCCGCCGCTGTCCCCTCAGGGGTCCCCCTGCTGTGCTGGGGGCTTTGGGGTGCTCTGCACTGCCCCCCCACTCTGCCTTGCCCGCTGCATCCCCTGCCTGCTCCCCGCACCGCCCACCTGGCCTTGGGACTCTCGGACCCCCCAGGACCCCCGGGCTGGACCGGGGGACACTGCCTGGATATGGGGGGGCCGTGCTTAGCCCCCTCACCGCTGCCAGCATTGCATGGGGCAGCTGCTGGGCTGGGGCAGCTCATGGCCCTTCAGAGCCCCCCCAGACTCCCTGGGGGCCTTGGGGTCCCGCTGAGTGTTGGGGTCCTGGGGGGAGCCCCTGGCTCCACTCACATTCCCCCCCGGGGAAGAGCCGGAGCTCCTGGAGGGAGTTATGGGGTGAACCCCAAAACTGGCCATGCCCTGCTCCTCTCCAGCTGCCCCCATCCCCGGCTGCCCCGGGTGTGTCCCACTGCCCCTCATCCTGCGGGGGTCCCCAGCCCTCGGGGGTCCCCATCCCGTGGGGTTCCCTGTCCCGCGGGGGTCCCCAGCCCTCGGGGGGCGGCGGGCGCGGGCCGGACCTTCTAACGCGGATTTTGTCTCTCTCTCCCCTGTCTAACCTTGCTCTGACTTTCTCACCTCTGGGAAACGCCAGGAGCTGGTAAGCGCCCGTCTCCCGGCCGCTGTCACTGTCCCTCAGCCACTGTCACCCGCTGCCACCCACCGCAGCCCCCTAACGCTGCCAGCGCTGCTCCCGCCGCTCTCACTCCCCGCAGCAACCCGGGGCTCCCTGAAACCACCGGCCAGAGCTGGCAGGGGCTGCAGGGGGCCCGCATGGGGGTGCTTTGGGTGCCCCCCAGAGCCCTGCGGAGCTGGGGACCCCCTTGATGGCAGCAGGGGCGAGGGGAGCCCGGACACACCGGCTGTGCCCACCCTGCCTGGCACAGGGCACGGCCCCCGGGTCTGGGGGTCTGGGGGCCCCCCACTGCCACCCTGGAGGGGATCAGCCTGAAAGGCAGCCAGAGGGCAGTGACAGCCCCAGAGGGCCGGAGGTCACCCTGGGGAGGAGGTTGTCCTGCCAAAACACAGCTGGGGGACAGTGACAGTCCCACGGGGACAGGGGTCACCCTGGAGGGACCAGCGGTGGGTCCTGGTCCTGGCCAGGGGCTGCTGGAACATTCCACAGTTTGGGGTAGGCTGAACCTTGGGGGTCCCTGAGCTGGGCCAGGCCAGGCCAGGGGTCCAAAGTTCCAACATGACCCTGGGGCCCTTCCTGCTGGGCTGGGCCAGACCAGGGTCCAGTGTCACAGTGCTGGGCCAAGCCGGGGTCTGATGTCCCCACACTGGGCCAGGGATCCAACATCCCCACTCTGGATTCTTGAGGGTATGTCCCCACTGGGCCAGGCCAACCTGGGGGTGTGATGTCCCCGCCCTGGAGCCTTGGGGATGTGCCACATGCCAGCAGAGCCCTTGCTGGGTGCCGTACTGGGGGCCTGTGTCCTGGGGAGGACCACGCCAGCACCCCATCCCTGCCCACACCGTGTGCTGGGGGTGGTGGCAGCCCTGGGGGCCCCTCGTGCCCATCCCTGTCCGTGCTGGGGGGCGGTGGTGGCAGTCCGGGGAGCGCTGTGTCCCTGTCTCTGTCCCTGTCACTGACGTGGCTCCGTGTGCAGGAGGAGCTGAGCAGCACCAGCGTGGAGCACCTGATCATCAACCCCAACGCCGCCTACGAGAAGTTCCGGGACAAGCGCCTGGGCACCGAGGGTGTGGGTGAGCTGGGGGGCGCAGGGGGGCCAGGAGGGGCTGGGGCTGGGCCAGGGGACCCCCGGGGGGCTGAGCCCCCCCCGTGCTTTGCTGGGTCACACCCGGCTCTGCCTCTTGCAGATTTCTCTGACCGCATCGGCCGGACACGGACCACAGGTTATGAGGCTGGAGAGTACGAGATGGTGAGTGGCAGGGGGCACCCCGTCCTCCCCACGCACCCTTGGGACACCCCTGTGTGCCACAGGTCCCGTGGGACCCCTGGGGTCACCTGCTGCAGCCCCCGGCCATGCCTCACAGGAGCCGTGTGCCAACTCCACCAGTGCCATGGCAGCACTGTGCTGGTCTCTGCCCAGTCCATCCCAGTCTGCCAAACTGGGAACCCCTGTCCTGACCACAGACCCCTGAGGGTGTGGATCACCTGGGTGGAGCTGGGGGTCCCAGGGTGGATCTGGGGGTGGACCTGGGGATCCCAGTATAATCCCGGCTGGCTCACGTTCAGCTGGGTGTCCCCCAGGCCTTTCCTAGGTGTCCCCTCACTGACTCTGAAATTCTGTCACCCCCATTGCCCAGGCTGTCCTGGTCCCTCAGGACCCTCCCAGGGTGGGCTGCAGTCCCTGTCACCCAGGTCAAAGGGCAGAGGTGACTGAGGTCACCTGGGTCCTTGGCCTGCTCAGAGGGGAGTGACATCTGTGTCCCCTGACTGGTCACTGTGGCCCCTCAGGCTGCTCCATCGCCCCCCACACCATCCCAGCTCGGGTTTGTCTGGGAACAGCTGGATTTGGGCAAAACCAGGAAACCCCCACATTCCAGGGGGGGCATGGGACCACCCAGAGCCACCCCCCGGGCTTCAGAGCTCCGGGGCAGGAACAGGAGCTCTGTGGGCACCAAGATGGGGAGATCCGTGGGGGTGGTGATGAGGAACTTCACGTGGGTGAGGATGAAGGGCTCCATGGGGATGGAAGTGAGCTTCATGAGGATGGAGATGGAGAGCTCTGTGAGGATGAGGATTGGGAGCTCTGAGTATGAAGATGAGGAGCTCCATGAGGATGAAGATGGGTTCCAGTGCAGCCCCTCTCCCTGTGGGTTCAGGACTCTCCTGGGCTGCTCCTGCCCTGCCCCCTGACCCCATCAGTTCCCTTTAGGTGCCACCTGAGGTTTTGTCACCTGAGGCTGCTCCAACCTGTCCCTGCAGGTCACACCTGCTCCTTGTGCTTGGTGCCAGGTGCTGCCAGCACCTCTGAGCCCCCTGAGCCCCATGAGTGCCCTGAACTCTGTGACATCCCTGACCCCCTGTGAGACCCCTGAACTGCCACAACTCCTCCAACATCCCATGAGCTCCCCTAACCCTGTGTGAGCCCCCCTGAGCCCCCTGACCCATTTCTCCCACAGCTGGGTGAGGGTCTTGGTGCCAAGGAGACGCCGCAGCAGCGATTCCAGCGGTTGCAGCACGAGGTGCAGGAGCTGCTCCGGGACGTGGAGCAGATCCAGGTGAGCTCCCACCTGTCCTGGGGCACAGCTTGGGGGGTGATGTAGCACCTGTGTGTGCAGGTGAGCAGCCACCTTCCCCAGGTGAGCTCCCACCTCCCCCAGGGTGTGTCCCAGGGGTGACACAGCCCCTGTGTGTGCAGGTGAGCTCCCACCTGCCCCAGGGTGTGTCCCAGGGGTGACACGGCCCCTTTGTGCCCCCCAGAGCTCAGTGAAGGAGTCGGGGGCTGAGGAGGAGCTGACGCCCATGGCCCTGGCCAGGCAGGTGGAGGTGCTGAAGCAGCAGCTGCTCAGCTCCCACCTGGAGAAGGTGCTGGGCCCTGGTGCCGCCGTCGACTTTGCTGACCCCGAGGGTGCCCTGGCCAAGTGAGTGGGGGACAGGACCCCGGGGGGGCATGGCAATGTCCCATGGGGCTGGGGTAGGGATCCTGCCCACCATGTCCCCTGCCCGCGTTGTCCCCGTGCCCACCTTGTCCCGTCCCACGTGCCCCCAGGCGGCTGCTGCAGCAGCTGGAGGTGGCCAAGTGCAGCAAAGCCACCCCGGGGAAGGGCCCGGCGCGGGACCCCGCCCCTGCCGGCGATGCTGTCACCTTCGAGCTCTACTGGAGGCCGGAGCAGGACCAGTTTGCCCAGTCTGCCAAGGTGAGCGGGGCTGCTGGCCCCACAGGGACATCCTATAGGGGGGCACCGTGCCTGGGACCCAGCCCTGCACTGCTGTCCCGGCACCTCACCCCAAACCTCACAGGTGTCGGAGCTGGAGAAACGTCTGGCACAGCTGGAGGCGGCCATGAGGTGTGAGGCTGACAGCCAGGTGAGTGCCCAAGTGAGGGGGGCTGCCCTGCCTCCCTCCTGGCCCTCTGCTAACCCCACCCTTTATCTGCCCCCGACTGACACCGTTTCCCCCCACAGAACCCACTGCTGGTGGGGCTGAAGGGCTCCAGCCTCATGGTGAGTCGGGCAAGGGGGGTTTGGGGGGACCCCTGAGCCCCTCCTGCCCTCAGCGCTTTGGGGGGCTCCTGTACCCCCCTCACCTGCTCCCCCTCCCCAGGACACGGTGCAGGTGCTGCAGGCCAAGGTGAACGTTCTGGACATGGCTGTGCTGGACCAGGTGGAGGCTCGGCTGCAGGTGAGGGGAGCACTGCTAAAATTGGGGGGCACTGCTGAAACTGGGGGACTGGATTTGGGGGCCCACTGCTGGGTTTGGGGTCTCTTTCTCCCCCCACACCAGAGCGTCCTGGGGAAGGTGAACGAGATCGCCAAGCACAAGGCCACGGTGCAGGACGCTGACACTCAGAGCAAGGTATGGGCTGTGGGGCCCAGAGGCCACGGGGGGGATCCAAAAACGCCCCCCGGGCTGTGCTGACCCCCCCCAACTGCTGCCCCCCAGATCCACCAGCTGTACGAGACGCTGCAGAGCTGGGACGCCGTGGCCAGCGCCCTGCCCGACGTGGTGCAGCGCCTGGTGACCCTGCGGGACCTGCACGAGCAAGGTGAGACCCGGGGGGGCTCGGGGACACGGGGGGGGGTCTGCCCACCCACCCCAGCACTCAGGTGTGTCCCCCTGCAGCCACCCAGTTCGGGCAGGTGCTGGTGCACCTGGACACGACGCAGCAGGAGATCGCGGGGGCTCTCAAGGACAACGCGGTGCTGTTGGCTGAGGTGAGTGCCCCCGGCCCCCCGCTCCCCCCCAGCCCCGGGGTCCTCACCTGCCCCCCATCACCCCATCCTCACCTGCCCCCCATCACCCATCCTCCCCCCCCATCACCCCATCCTCTCCTGCCCCCCATCACCCCATCCTCACCTGCCCCCCCATCACCCCATCCTCTCCTGCCCCCCCATCACCCCATCCTCCCTGCCCCCCCATCACCCCATCCTCTCCTGCCCCCATCACCCCATCCTCCCTGCCCCCCATCACCCCATCCTCACCTGCCCCCCATCACCCCATCCTCTCCTGCCCCCCATCACCCCATCCTCTCCTGCCCCCCCATCACCCCATCCTCACCTGCCCCCCATCACCCCATCCTCTCCTGCCCCCCCATCACCCCATCCTCACCTGCCCCCCATCACCCCATCCCCGCCTGCCCCCCATCACCCCATCCTCACCTGCCCCCCCATCACCCCATCCCCGCCTGCCCCCCATCACCCCATCCTCACCTGCCCCCCCATCACCCCATCCCCGCCTGCCCCCCAGGTGCAGAAGACAATGAAGGACAACCTGGCCATCGTCGAGGACAACTTCGCCGACATTGACGCCCGCATCAAGCGGCTGCAGAAGTGACCAGAGCCCAGGACACCCCTGAGGACTTCCCCGGGCCCCTCCCGCCACCCCCTGGGCTCTGTGACCCCCCCACGCAGGTCCCAGCTGCTGCTTGTAAATACCCTGGCCTGGCCCCCCCAGCACATCCCCCATCCCCACAGGGGTCTCTGCACCCCTCGGTCCCCCCGGGGGGTCATCCCTGTCCCCCCTGCTCCATCCCCACCTGTGGGTCTCTGGTGGCCCCCGTGCCCCAATAAACAGCTCAGCTCCGGGTGTGTGTCAGCGTCTGTGCTGGGGGGCAGGAGCAGAGCCCCCCAAACTGGGCCTGGGGATCGGGGTGGACACGAAGGGAACCTCTGGGAGCCAGGACCCGACAGGGATGAGGGGCTGGGGGGCAGCTGGACCCCAAAGATGGGGGAGGTGTCCCAGGGGTGTCCCCAGCCCTGCTCCCCCAGCCCCTCACACCGGTTCTGCAGCCCCCCTGCCCACTCCCATGTCACCAGTTGTCCTCCCACAAGTGCCACCAGCTCCCCCCAGTTCCCCCAGTGCCACCATCCCTCCCAGCTCCAGTGCCCCCAGCTGTCCCAGGACTCCCAGTTCCCCCCCCAGCTCAGTGCTCCCACTTACAATGGGAGGGGCCCTTGGGGCGGGGGTGAGGGGTTGGGGAGCCGAGCGTGCGCGGGGAGCTGCGACCCCCGTCCCGTTACCCATTCCCCGTCCCGTTAATCCCGGGGGGAACGGGGCCCGGCGGCACCGAAGCCCCGCCCACTCCCCCAAGCCCCGCCCATTCCCGGACAAGCCCCGCCCCTCGCCCCGTGCCCGCTGGGGGGCGTGGCCCATTTCCCGCCATTGCATCATCCCCGCGTGACCCTCCCGCGCGCAGGGCGGTGCCGCTCGTCCCGCCTCTGGCGCGCTCCCATTGGTTGGCGTTTCCCTGTCAGTCACGATACTCGCGCGCCCATTGGCTGTCGGCGGCGCGAGCGTTGCGTCAGGCTGCTCTTAAAGCGGCGCGGTGGGAGGGGGCAGGGCGCAGCGCAGGACGATGCGGACGAGGATGAACCGGGGGCAGCGAGCGGAGCGGGGCCGGGGGGAGCCGGGACCACCCAGAAAGGTGCGGGGGGGCCGTGGGACAACCCAGGGACCGGCGCCGAGGGACGCCCGGGGGGCGCCGGCGGAGGGTTTCCGCTCGGTCCCGGGAGGGGAACCGGAGGGCCTGCGGCCGCCTTCACGGGACGGTGACCCCGGGGGCGGGACGGGGGCCCCGACCCGCGGCGAATCCCCCGCTCCGGGGTCAGCGATCCTAACAGCACCCCCTCCTCCTTCCCCAGGCATCCAGGAGAAAGTGCGTCCTTGCCGATCACCACACCTGAGAGCAGGTAAGGGCACATCTCCCGCCGCGCACACACCTTGGGGTCCCGGGGCCGGCCCGGCCACCGGGGGTCCGGCCACCGGGGGTCCCGGCCCGGGTCACTCCATTCCCGTCCTTCCCTCCCTCCCGCAGCCCGCGCCGGGCCCGAGGTGACAATGGCGGCCGAAGGGCTGTGGGGGCCGGGCGGCCCCCCCGGCTGGGAGCTGGAGGGGTGGTACCAGGACCTGCAGGAGGTGCTGGCGGCGGAGCCCCCCGGACTCGCCCCCACCTGGGGGGCTGAGCAGGTGAGCGCGGGGCCGGCAGCGCCCTCGGGGCGGGGGGCGCGGTTCCCCCTCCGTGACCGCTCCTGGTTCCCGCTCTGCCCGCAGGTAGAGCCGGGCCCGGGGGACTGCGGGCTGGACCTGGCTCTGGCCGAGGAGCTGCTGGAGCTGCTGGGGCCGGAGGGAGCGGCTCCAGAGGAACCCCCGGGCGCGGCCCCCGGCGGGAGCGGCTCAGCCCTGCCGGGCCCCGCCGAGGAGGAGGAAGAGGAGGAGGAGGTGCGGGGGGCGCGGAAGAAGCGGCGCGGCGGCCCCGGAGCTCCGCGGGAGCGGGACGGGGAGCGGCGGCAGCGGGACGGGGAGCGGCGGGTGCGGGAGCTGACGGCGCAGAACGAGCGGCTCCGCGCGGAGATCCAGCGGCTCAGCGCCGAGGTGCAGCGCACCCGGGCCGCGCTCATCGACCGCATCGTCAACCTGCGCCAGGCGTAGGGGCTGCCCCGGGGCGGGGCCGGGACACTGACCGGGACACAGCGCCAGGCTCAGCCGGGGGAAGGAGTCAGCGCTGCCCCACAGCTGGGGACAAGGACTCTGCTGCCCCACGGACTGCAGGGGGCAGCTTTAGGGAGACACGGACTCTGCGCACAGACAAATGGATGCAGCTTCTCCATGCCATTGTACAGCTCTTGTCATTTATTACACACGTGTAACCACAACCAGCATGGCCCAGTTTGGTTACTGGAGGCGCTGGGGCTGCTCCTCAGTCAGTCCCAGTCTGGTTACTGGGGCTACTTCTTCCGCTTGCCCTTGGGGACCTCGGGGCTCCGGCCTTCAGCCAGCGCCAGCTGCTGCTTCAGCTCCAGCAGTTTGGCCACCTGGGCGTCCACCTGGGCCTTCTCCACCTGGGCAGCCTTCAGCTGCCTCACCAGGTTGCCCTGGACAGGTGGGAGGAAGAATTTGAGGGTGAGATGAGGATCTGTGGGGCTTTAAAGGCACAGCAGGGCCTGTGTGCCGTGCCCTGGCCCCCCTCACCTGCTTGGCCACCTGCTCCGTCAGCTCCTGGATCAGTTTGGGGTCACCTGGGGCTGCAGCGGTGTTGGGGGCTGGAGGGGGGGCTGAGGCCGGGGGGGGCTGTTTGCCCTGTAAGAGGAAGAGATGGGGATAAGTCCTACCCCACTCCTGTTCTGGGCAGGTGCAGCTCACCTGGGGCAGCACCAGGAGTTACCTGGGGCTCTACAGCAAACTTCTGGGCTGGGAATGGGGAGGGACAGAGGGGGGCTGCAGGTGCCCACAAGGTGGGGAAGCTGTGTGGGGGCAGCTGAGCCCCACTCACCTGAGCCCCACTCACCTGAGCCCCACTCACCTGCTCTCCCCCGAAGCGCTGGCGCAGAGCTTCCACCTGCTCGGGCTCCAGCTTCTGGAACAGGGGGCTCACCTGGCGCCAGCGGGGACAGAGAGGTCACACCTGTGGGGTCAGCACCTGCGGGTCCCACCCAGGCAGGGCTGGGGGGGCACTCCCTGCCCTCCCCCGGGGTGACTCCCGCAGGCCGTACCGTGCCCACGCGGTGCCCGGCGGGCAGGGTGCAGGTGAGGCCGGGCCCGAGGCCGCAGCGCTCCGGGGGGATGCGCAGCTGCTCCTGGATGGCGGCGCTGACCCCGGGCACGAAGGGCTGGAGCAGCGCGGCCAGGGCGGCCGCCACGTTCACTGCCACGCCCGTCACCGTCCCTGCGCGCTGCCTGCGGTGGGGACACGCTCGGTGACACCTCTGGGACCCCCTCCCTGAGCAGTGACCCCCGTGTCCCTCTGCCACGCTCACTGCCAGGGCTGTGCCTGTGTGCTGCCCTGGGGGGACACCTCAGAGCCCCACCCTCACCCCCTCCCGGTCAGTGCCTGTGGGAGGGGACACCCCCGTACCCCCCACTGTCAGTGCCTGTGGACAGGGACCTCTCAGTGTCCCCCCCGAGCTCCTGGCTTCGCCCCATTCCTGCCCTGTGCCCCCCATCAGTGCCAGCCCCCACCCTGACAAGACCAAGAGTGGGGACCCCATCCATGGCACCCCCTGTGCCCTCCAATCATTCTCTACCCCTCAGATCGTGGCTGTGCCCCCAACCCCATCCGTGCCCCCTCCCTGTCCCCTCTGTGCCCCGTTCATCCCCACCTGTCCCTCTCGTCGCCCTTGATGCGTTTCCAGGGCTCGTTCACCTGGATGTACTGGTTGCCGTGGCGGGAGATGCTGAGCACACACCTGAGCGCGTCGCGGATGCTGGGGGGGCACAGGTGGGTCTGAGCCCCTGCAGGGTGGGCTCTGCACCCCCTCCCCGCGTGCTGGGACCCCCAGGACCCACCGGACTTTCTCCATCAGCTGGTGGTACTGGCGCATCTCCAGGGTGACCCTGGCCAGGAGCCGCTGGTCCTCGGCTGTGAGCGCCATGTCGGGCACCACGCCCGCAAAGAACTTGCACACGAACATGCCAGCCCTGGGGACACGGGGACAGGTGTGACACAGCCTGGGGATGGGTGTGACAGCCTGGGGACAGGTGTGACACAGCCAGGGGACAGATGTGACACAGCCTGGGGACAATGGGGACAGCCTGGGGACAGGGGGACAGGTGTGACACAGCATGGGGACAGGGGGAACACAGCCTGGGGACATGTGTGGGATGGGGGACAGGGTTGGGATGGGGGACAGATGTGAGTAAAGCCTTGGGGACAGGTGTGGGATGGGGGACAGGTGTGAGCACAACCCATGGACAAGTTGGGGACAGGTGTGAGCAAAGCCTTGGGGACAACTGTGAGCACAGCCCAGTGACAGGTTGGGGACAAGTGTGAGCACAACCTGGGGACAGGGGCGACCAAAGTCTTGGGGACAGGTGTGGGATGGGGGACAGGTGTGAGCACAACCCAGGGACAGGTTGGGGACAGGTGTGAGCACAGCCTGGGGCCAGGTGTGAGCAAAGCCCTGGGGCCAGGTGTGAGCAGAGCTGTGGACCAGCCCCCTCCCGCCCAGGTGTCCCTCACCTGTTGATGAAGTTGCCCAGGTTGTTGAGCAGCTCGGAGTTGTTCTTGAGCAGCAGGTCGGCCCAGGAGAAGGCGCTGTCCTGGCCCTCGGGCCGCAGGTACAGCAGGTAGAAGCGCCAGACGTCGGCGGGGATGCCGGTGTCCTTGGCCATGTCCCCGAACACGCCCACGCCCCGGCTCTTGGAGAACTTCCCGTCCTCGTAGTTCAGGTACTCTGGGGACAGGTGAGCGCCCGCCGTGGGGAGCCGGCCCCGCCCAGGCAGGTAACGGCCCCAGGCACAGAGCAGGGGAGCGTGGGGACCCCACAGCTGGGACCCCACACCTGGGACCCCTCACACCTGGGATCCCTCACACCTGGGGATCCCCAACACCTGGGGATCCATCACACCTGGAGACCCCTCACATCTGGAGATCCCCAACACCTGGGCACCCTTCAGAGCTGGGGATCCCCGACACCTGGGATCCCCAACACCTGGGGACCCTTCACACCTGGGGACCCCTCACAGCTGCAGATCCCCCACACCTGTGGACCCCCTACGGCTGGGGACCTCTCACACCTGGAAATCCCTCACATCTGGGGATCCCCAACACCTGGGGACCCTTCACAACTGGGGATCCCTCACACCTGGAGATCCTCACACCTGGGACCCCCCACACCTGGAGAACCCCCACACCTGGAAATCCCCCACAGCTGGGGACCCCTCACACCTGGGGCTCCCCACACATGGGACCCCTCACATCTGGGACCCCTCACACCTGGAAATCCCCAATACCTGGGTACCCCTCACACCTGGGCCCGTACCTGTGGCGATCAGGTGCTTCACCAGGGTGTAGTTGTCATCGGCGCCCAGCAGCGTGCAGGGGAACACCACGCTGTGGAAGGGCACGTTGTCCTTGGCCATGAAGTTGTAGAGCTCCACCTGGCAGGTGACAGGACAGGTGGGGTGTCAGTGGAGGGCCTTGCTCCATCCCCACCTGCACCATCACCTGGCTCCTCGCACCTGCTGGGGGTTCTTCCACCAGCGCTCCCACTGGTCGGTGTAGTTGGCCGTGATGGACAGGTACCCGATGGGAGCGTCAAACCACACGTAGAACACCTGGGGGAGGGCGACACCTGAGCAGGTGAGGGTGACACCCCGGCAGGGCCCCCCAGGGAGCCCACCCGGCGCCCAGGTGTCCCCACCTTGTCACGGAAGCCATCGAGGGGCACCGGGGTGCCCCAGGTGAGGTCGCGGGTGATGCAGCGCGGTTTGAGCCCGTCCCGCAGCCAGGTGCGCGTGATGTGCCGCGCGTTGGCCGTCCAGTCACCTGCGGCCCAGGTGTGCTCCAGCCACGCCTCCAGCCGCCCCTCCAGCTGTGGGGGACACGGGTGGGACACTGGGGCACCTGGGGGTCCCCATTCCCACCTCCCTGCCTGCCCAGGGGTACCTGGGGATATCTGGAGGTCCCCATCCCTACCTCACTGCTCCCCTGGGGGTACCTGGGGGTCTCCATCCCCACCTCCCTGCCCACCCAGGGGTACCTGGGAGTCCCCATCCCCACCTCCCTGACTGCCCAGGGGTACCTGGGGGTCCCCATCCCCACCTCCCTGCTCCTCCAGGGGTACCTGGGGGTACCTGGGGGTCTCCATCCCCACCTCCCTGCTCCCCTGGGGGTATCTGAGGGTCCCCACACCCACCTCCCTGCTCCCCCAGGCCTACCTGGAGGCACCTGGGGGTACCAGGGGGTCCCCACCCCCACCTCCCTGATCCTCCAGGGGTACCTGGGGGGTACCTGGAGGCACCTGGGGGTCCCCATCTCCATCTCCCTGTTCCTCCAGGGGTACCTGGGGGTCTCCATCCCCACCTCCCTGCTCTGCCAGAGGTACCTGGAGGCACTTGGGGGTACCTGGGAGCCCCCATCCCCACCTCACTGCTCCCCTGGGGGTACCTGGAGGTACCTGGGGGTACCTGGGGTTCCCTATCCCCACCTCATTGCTCCCCAAGAGGTACCTGGGGGTCCCTATCCCCACCTCATGGCTCCTCCAGGGGTACTTGGGGGTCCCCATTCTGACTTCCCTGCTCCCCTAGAGGTACCTGAGGGTACCTAGGGGTACCTGGGGGTCCCCATCCCCACCTCACTGCTCCCCTAGGGGTACCTGGGGGCACCTGGGGGTCTCCATTCCCACCTCCCTGCTCCCCTAGGGGTACCTAGATGTCCTCATCCCCACCTCCCTGCTTCCCCAGGGGTACCTGGAGGCACCTGGAGGTACCTGGGGGTACCTATCCCCACCTCCCTGCCCACCCAGGGGTACCTGGGAGTCCCCATCCCCACCTTGCTCCCCCAGGGCTGCAGCTCACCTTGGGCAGGTCCAGGAACAGGTGCTGGGTGGGCGTCACCACCGGGGTCCCACGGCAGAGTTTGCACTGGGGGTTCTGAGGGAAAACAGGGGGTCCCCAACATTGGGGAGGAGATCCCCAAAAATGAGGAAAGGGGAGTCACCAAAAGTGGGAGGGGAAGGCCCAGGGCGAGTCAGGGAGGCCCACAAAGGTGAGGGGACGTGGGCCTGACATTTCTGAGCCCGAGAGAATTTTTTAGTCTGCTAAATTTCCTTCCCAAGGGAAAACTTCTCAGCAAGGTTTCTTCTCAAAACAATCTTGTAAAAACATCTACTCCTTCTCAAAACCACCTTGTAAAAACTACAGTTCTTACTCCAAACAATCTTGTCCAGGTGGTGTTTTGCTGTTTCTCTGGTTTAACAAATGAGATCAGAGAGGTGTTGTTCCTATTCACCAATCACGCCAATTCTGTATGGTAACAGCTTATAAAATAGTGAGAATTAGACAATAAAGTTTTTATCTTCTTTGCCTTCTGAATTTTGGAGTCTATCACCTTTTTTCGTGTCCTACAGTCTCGGAATTTGCTTTCCTGGGTGCCCTGATCAGGGTTTTTTCCTCACAAAGTCCTGTACCAGGGTTTAAAAGATGAATTTGGTCTTTGAAGATGTTTATTCAGTTCCTTATCTCAAGGTGCATGTGCTGCCAAACCTGGCTTAACGTTCTGAAAGGCACAGCTGGCAGGACCTCAGGCAAAGGATTCAAGGTTGTTTAAAAGGTTTCTGACCCAATTAACTCTTCAAACGTTTTATATTTACAGTTCTGTGCCAATAATCACTACCTAATCTAGACAGGCAATTTCTACATCAAATCCATTCCACCAATGTCTCTGTGCCACCGTCACAGCAGAAGATGGAGGAGGAGAAGATGAGACACCACCCAACATTCTCCACCTTGCTCTCATCTATTTCCATTCTAAAAAACCAAAACTGCAAATTTTCACCCTGTGACCAATTAAAATACTATTTACTTCACCCCTTTGTGTCACAATAGGGCACAAAAAGAAGACACTGACTCTAGTTTACCATGAGAACAACAGAAGGCTGAAGGCTTTTATTACAATTTTCTTTGTTTCTTATATTGCACGCTTTGCTAAAAAAGGAATTCATTGGTCAGCAGGACTGACACCCCTCCCCATTGGTTCAGTAATAGAAAACAACAGCTGGGGAAGATTGTTAGGAGAAAAAACCACTGCCCACTTAGAAATCCTTTGGGAAAACAGGAAAAGATGTTTTGGGAAAGGAAAACTGTTGAAAGTTTTCCCTTAGGAAAGGAGCTGGCAGGTCAGCAAGCTGGAAATTCTCTCAGGCTCAGAAATACCCAGCCCACACCTTTGTTGTTTTTAACTCATCTATGAGTGTTGGAAGTTTTTCCCAGGTCCAAGGTCCAAGGTGATGCTTTCTGGAGTCCCAGCCAGGGTCTCACACTCCCAGGGCAGCCCGAGGGACTTTCCATGTGTGTGAGTCCAGGGCATGTGGAGAACCCTCAAACTGCCCTGGGGGTCTGAGACCCTGGCAGAGACCCCAGGAAAGCATCACCTTGGACCTTCATCCATGGCAAAAACTTCCAACACTCATAGATGAGTTAAAAACAACAAAGATGTGAAATAAATGTAGAATTTTGGGGTTTAATGGGGGTTCAAGAAGGGAAGATGGAGGAATCTGGGCGTGCCCCTGTCCTTCTGCTCCTCCTTCTTGCCCTCCATCTTCTGCTGTGGTGGTGGCACTTTTGGGTTGGATTGGAGTAGAAATGCACTGTCTAACACAGGTGAGAGGTGTTGGTATTGAACTGTAAACATGGAACACGGAATATTTGCTATAAAGAGTTCAGACTGCCCTGGCTGTGGTCAGTCAGCCACGACCTGGACTGCAGCAAGGACCCAGCAGGGGAGAGACTGAATGTGCCAGATAATAAATAATAAATAATAAACAAATAATGAACAACCTTGAGAAACTGAGCTGACACATCTCGACCTCTTCTTCTGGCACAGGGCTTGGGAAAAGGATTGTCTACAAATACCTTGGGTCACCCCAAAAAGAAACCTGAGACCCTGAACTCCGACACTGCAGCGACACGGGGGACCCCAAAGGTGGAGCTGGGGGTCCCCAGGGGCTGGACCAAGGTCAAAGGGATCCCAGCCAGGCTCTCAGACCCCCTAGGGCAGCCTGAGGGGTCTTCCACATGCCCTGGGCTCCAGTGACACTGGGGAGTCCCCAAAGTGGAGCTGGGGGGTCCCTGGGGGCTGGACCAAGGTGCTTTCCTGAGGTCCCAGCCAGGCTCTCAGACCCCCCAGGGCAGTTTGAGGGGTTCTCCACGTGCTCTGGACTCCAGTGACACGGGGGTGACCCCAAAGGTGGAGCTGGGGGGTCCCTGGCGGCTGGACCAAGGTCAAAGGGATCCCAGCCAGGATCTCAGACCCCCCAGGGCAGCCTGAAGCGTTTTCCACGTACCCTGAACTCCAGAGACACAGGGGGGACCCCAAAGGTGCAGCTGGGGGTCCCCGGGGCTGCTGCCCTACCTGCAGCTCCACGGCGTTGATGAGCTTCCCGCACTTGTCGCACTGGTCCCCGCGCGCCTCGGCGTAGCCGCAGAAGGGACAGGTGCCCTCCACGAAGCGGTCGGCCAGGTAGCGCCCGCAGCTCTCGCACCTGAGCTGCTCCAGCGTGTCCTGCAGCACGAAGCCCCGAGCCTGCAGGCGCTGGAAGATGTCCTGGGCGATGCTGGGAGGGAAGGGGAGGCCAGGTGAGCCACAGGTAACACCCCCAGGGCAGGTGGGGCTCACCTGGTCTGCAGGAGGGGCTCACCTGGCCTGTAACACCTGGGGCTGGACACCTGGTCTGGTAGGGTTCACCTGGCCTGCAGGGGTTCACCTGGTCTGAGGAGCTCACCTGGTCTGCAGGGGCTCACCTGGTCTGCAGGGGAGGCTCACCTGGTCTGATAGGGTTCATCTGGTCTGCTGGGGCTCACCTGGCCTGAGGGGCTCACTTGTTCTACAGGAGAGGCTCACCTGGCCTGCAGGGGCTCACCTGGCCTGTAACACCTGGGGCTGGACACCTGGTCTGAGGAGCTCACCTGGCCTGCAGGGGCTCACCTGGCCTGTAACACCTGGGGCTGGACACCTGGTCTGGTAGGGCTCACCTGGTCTGCAGGGGTTCACCTGGTCTGAGGAGCTCACCTGGTCTACAGGAGGGGCTCACCTGGCCTCCAGGGGTGGGGGAAATGGATTTGTAGAGAAGTGAAGTGAATGGATTTGTCTCAGGTGAAGGGTGAAAAAGTACAGATGTTATAATTCACACCATCACAATCAAACCCCAAATTTTTTGTAATTACATTGTAATCAGCTTTTGCCACACAACGCCTTAAAGCCAATCAACTAAAATTACCTGTCCTGGGTCCTATTACAATGCACCTTCATAGTTCTGTTTCTCCAAAGTATCTAAAGCCTATTTGTAAGGCCACCATTTAAAACTTGTTTCCAGCTCCATTTCTCTCTCAACAATATCCGTCCCAGATTTTGGAATTCTACAGAATTGTTAAGCCAACATTTTTTATCTCAAAGTTTGCATACAGATACACCCATAGTACGTGAGCCTTCTGTGAGCCTTCGAGAATTCTCTGCAAATCCATTTCCCACACAGGGCCTCACCTGTCCTGCAGGGGCTCACCTGGCCTGTAACACCTGCGGGTGGACACTTGGTGTGCTGGGACTCACCTGGCCTGCAGGAGCTCACCTGTCCTGTAGGGGCTTACCCGGCCTGAGGGGCGCACCTGGTCTGTAACACCTGGTGGTCTTTAACACCTGGTGTGCAGGGTCTCACCTGACCAGGACGGGCTCACCTGGCCTGCAGGGTCTCACCTGGTGTGCTGGGGCTCACCTGGCCTGCAGGAAGGGCTCACCTGACCAGGAGGGGCTCACCTGGTCTGAGGGACTCACCTGGCCTACAGGGGCTCACCTGATTTGCAGGGGCTCACCTGGCCTACAGGGGCTCACCTGTCTGAGGGTCTCACCTGTCCTGCAGGGTCTCACCCGGCCCACAGGGTCTCACCTAGCCCCCAGGGGCTCATCTGTCCCACAGGGTCTCACCTGGCCTGAGGGGCTCACCTGTCCTGTGGGGTCTCATCTGATCTGCAGGGGCTCACCTGCCCTGAAGGGTCTCACCTGTCCCGCAGGCTCCCACCTGGCCTACAGAGCTCACCTGGCCTGAGGGGCTCACCTGATTTGCAGGGGCTCACCTGTCTGAGGGGCTCACCTATCCTGCAGGGTCTCACCTGTCTGAGGGTCTCACCTGGCCTACAAGAGCTCACCTGTCTGAGGGTCTCACCTGTCCCGCAGGGTCTCACCTGCCCCGCAGGCTCTCACCTGCCCCGCAGGCTCTCACCTGTCCCGCAGGCTCTCACCTGCCCCGCAGGCTCTCACCTATCCTGCAGGGTCTCACCTGTCCCGCAGGCTCTCACCTGGTCTGCAGGGGCGTGGTGGTGCGGCCGAAGTGGTCGAAGGAGATGTGGAACCATCTGTAGATGTCGGCGTGCAGGGCGTGGTAGCGGTCGCAGAGCTGCCGCGGGCTCAGCCCCTCCTGCAGCGCCCGCGTCTCCGTGGCCGTGCCGTACTCGTCTGTGCCGCACACGAACAGCGTGTGCCAGCCCCGGAGCCGGCTGTACCTGTGGGGACACCTGTCACACCTGGGGACACACCTGTCACACACGAACAGCGTGTGCCAGCCCCGGAGCCGGCTGTACCTGTGGGGACACCTGTCACACCTGGGGACACACCTGTCACACCTGGGGGCACACCTGTCACACACGAACAGCGTGTGCCAGCCCCGGAGCCGGCTGTACCTGTGGGGACACCTGTCACACCTGGGGGCACACCTGTAACACCTGGGGGCACATCTGTCACACCTGGGGGCACACCTGTCACACACGAACAGCGTGTGCCAGCCCCGCAGCCGGCTGTACCTGTGGGGACACCTGTCACACCTGGGGGCACACCTGTCACACACGAACAGCGTGTGCCAGCCCCGGAGCCGGCTGTACCTGTGGGGACACCTGTCACACCTGGGGGCACACCTGTAACACCTGGGGGCACACCTGTCACACCTGGGGGCACACCTGTCACACACGAACAGCGTGTGCCAGCCCCGGAGCCGGCTGTACCTGTGGGGACACCTGTCACACCTGGGGGGCACACCTGTAACACCTGGAGACATACCTGTCACACACGAACAGCGTGTGCCAGCCCCGGAGCCGGCTGTACCTGTGGGGACACCTGTCACACCTGGGAGCACACCTGTAACACCTGGGGGCACATCTGTCACACCTGGGGGCACACCTGTCACACCTGGGGGCACACCTGTCACACACGAACAGCGTGTGCCAGCCCTGCAGCCGGCTGTACCTGTGGGGACACCTGTGACACCTGGGGGCACACCTGTAACACCTGGGGGCACATCTGTCACACCTGGGGGCACACCTGTCACACCTGGGGACAGCACCTGTCACACCTGGGGAACAACACCTGTCACACCTGTGGGGACACCTGTCACACCTGGGGGCACACCTGTCATACCTGGGGGCACACCTGTCACACCTGGGGACAGCACCTGTCACACCTGTGGGGACACCTGTCACACCTGGGGGCACACCTGTCACACCTGGGGGCACACCTGTCACACCTGGGGACAGCACCTGTCACACCTGGGGAACAACACCTGTCACACCTGGGGAACAGCACCTGTCACACCTGGGGGAACACCTGTCACACCTGGGGACACATCTGTCACACCTGGGGAACAACACCTGTCACACCTGGGGACACACCTGTCACACCTGTGGACACGTGCCACATACGAACAGCGTGTGCCAGCCCCGCAGCCGGCTGTACCTGCAGAACAACACCTGGGTGGGCACCTGGCACGGCTGGGTGGGCACTTGGTACACCTGGGGGGCACATGCCACACACAGTGTGTGCCAGCCCCACAGCTGGCTGTACCTGTGGGCACAACACCTGGGTGGGCACCGGGCACGGCTGGGGGGAGCCTGGCACACCTGGGGGCACATCTGTCTCACCTGGGGGTACCTGGCACACGTGGGTGGGCACCTGGCACACCCAGGGGGCACATCTGTAACACCTGGGGTGGGCACCTGCCGCACCTGGGTATGTGCACTTCTATGGGGCACTTCTTACACCTATGTGTGGACAACTGTCATACCTGTGGGGCACACTTGTCACACCTGCAGGGGCACCTATCACACTGGGGCAAGGGCACCTGTCACACCTGCAGGGCACACCTCCCACACCTGGGCATGGACACCTGTCACACCCCTGGGGACACACCCACCACACCTGTGTGTGGACATCTGTCGCACCTGTGGTGCACACCTGTCACACCTGCAGAGACACCTTCAACACTGGGGCATAGGCACCTGTCACACCTGGGCATAGGCACCTGTCACACCTCTGGGGACACACCTGTCACACCTGGGCATGAATACGTGTCACACCTGTGTGTGGGGCACGTCTGTCACACCTGTGGGGCACACCTGTCACACCTGCAGGGGCACACCTGTCATACCTGCAAGGGCACCTGTCACACCTGCAGAGGACACACCTGAACAGATAGCACAACATCCCCCCAGTCACCTCCTCCTCATCCCATACACCCCCACTACCCACTGGTCCCAGGGACATTTCCCACAGCTGGCAGCGCCTGCAGGTGCACACCTGTAACACCTGTGCAGGTGTGCAGAGAGCACAGAGCCCCACATGCACACCTGTAACACCTGTAACACCTGTTCAGGTGTGCACACCGCCCAGCCCTGGGGGGTTCCTGCAGCCTCACCTGGCGAAGGTGTCTGCGCTGAGCACGCAGCCGATGATGTTGCCCAGGTGAGGGACGTTGTTGACGTAGGGCAGCGCGCTGGTGATCAGGACGTTCCTCTCGCCCTCCACAGGTAACCTGGCGGGGAGGGGGCGGTCAGAGCAGCGTCACCTGGGCAGCGTCACCCTGCCCACAGCCCTGGTGTCACCTGAGCACTCACACAGGTGTCTGTGGCCGCGGGGGCGGGGGCAGCGCCGCGGGGCCCCGGGCCCAGATGTCCACGGCGGCCGCGATGTCGTCGTCGCTCAGCGTCCGCTCCGGCCCCTCCTCGTCCTGCGGGCACCAGGTGAGGGGGGCTGCTCTCACCTGCTCCTCCCCAGCCCTCCCCCCCCGGGGCGGGGCCGCACCTGGGGCTGTGGGCGGGGCGCCGGCAGGGGCGGGGGGTGCTGGGCCAGGTGTGTCCGGAGCTCCCGCAGCGCCTCCGGCAGCAGCGCGGCCGCGGCTCGGCACGGCTCCCACAGCGACACGGCGCGGAACCAGGAGCGCAGCGCCTGCAGCTCACCTGGGCGGGGACACGGCAGGTGAGCCCCGGCCCGCCCGGGACCCCCCCTGCCCGCCCCACAGCCAGCTCTTACTGGGCAGACTGGTCTCGTCCTGGAGCACTGGGAACAGGCTGCCCCACACCACCACATCAGCCACCGAAACGGCGTCCTGGGGAGACAGGCACCGAGTGCGGGGACTGGGGACACTGGGACAGACTGGGAGGGTGTTCTGGGGGCACTGGGAGGGACTGGGCATGTGTTCTGGGGGCACTGGGAGGGACTGGGAGTGTGTTCTGGGGCCACTAGGAGGAATAGAGACAAACTGGGGACACTGGGAAGGATTGGGAGGGTGTTCTGGGGGCACTGGGAGGAATAGAGGCAAACTGGGACAAACAGGGGACACTGGGAGGGACTGGGAGGGTGTTCTGGGGACATTGGGAGGGACTGGGAGGGTGTTCAGGGGCACTGGGAAAAACTAGGGACACTGGGAGGGACTGGGAGTACCACATAGGAGGAATACAGACAAACTGGGGAAACTGGGAGGGACTGGGAGTGTGTTCTGGGGCCACTGGAGTACTATGTAGGATGAATAGAGACAAACTGGGACAAACTGGGATAAACTGGGGAGGGCACTGGGTGGCGGTGCCAGGTGAAGCCGGGACTGGGAGCTGCAGGGTGGCACTGGGTGCACTGGGAGGCACTGGGGGCCGTTTTCCACGCTGGGGCCAGCAGTGTCCCACCCTCTGTGGGGACAGGACTGGGGACAGGACTGGGGACACACCTGTGGGACAGGTGACAGCGAGCTCTCCCCCCACCCAGGGGCCCCCACTCACCCCGGCCAGGTGGGTGCTGCCAGCACGTGCCAGGTGCTGCTCCAGGTGTGCCAGGAGGTGCTGCAGGGGCCCCAGGGCGTCCGGCCCCGCCCGGCCCTGCACCAGCCGCAGGTACAGCGCAGCGGCCACCGCGGGCTGGGGACACAGGGGACATGGTGGGGACACGGCGGGGTCACAGTGGGGTCACAGCGGGGTCAGGGTGGGGTCACGGCGGGGACATGGCAGGGACACAGCGGGGACACAGCGGGGACACAGTGGGGACACGGCAGGGTCACAGCGGGGTCACGGTGGGGTCACAGTGGGGGTCATGGCAGAGACACGGCAGGGGTTAGAGCAGGGTCACACTGGGGACACAGCGGGGACATGGCAGGGACACAGCGGGGTCACAGCGGGGACACAGTGGGGACATGGCGGGGTCACAGCAGGGGACACAGTGGGGTCACAGCAGGGTCACGGCGGGGTCACGGCAGGGTCACAGCGGGGACATGGTGAGGTCACACCGGGGTCACAGCGGGGTCACAGCAGGGACACAGCGGGGTCACAGCGGGGACCACACCAGGGCACAGGGAGGGGGGACAGAAGGGCACAGAGAGCCTCAGGACGGGCACAGCGCGCCTCGGGGGGCACAGAGGGGAACAGGGGGCACAGGGAGCCTCAGGGGGGCACAGAGTGCCTCGGGGGGGCACAGAACACCTCAGGGGGTACAGCACGCCTTGGGGGGCCACAGAGAGCACCTCAGGGGGGCACAAAGCACCTTGGAGGGGCACAGAGTGCCTCGGGGGGCACAGAGAGCATTGGGGGGCACAGACTGGAATTGCAGCAGTCATGGGTCGGGGGGATACAGAGCCAAGCCTAAAGCTGTCAGCATCAGCTTCTAGCCTTATTAATGAAGGCTATTAATTAGCCTTACTAATTAAGCCGCTTTCATTTTGGTTACAATGCATGATACACTTTTCTTTACAGAGCATGTTAACACAATACCCAATCAATATCATACACACCTTTACAGATATCATAACTGCTATTCTTACTAATTATGGTTAATAATATCCAATCACATCAAGTTAGGATGCTACACCTTAAACTTAAAGTTGATTTCCTGTTTCACTTGCAGTGGGGAATTCTTAGACCTTTTTTCTACTTGGTAAAACCATGGTTTTGTTTGCTTATGTTTTTTCTCTTTACTTGGTAAAACCATGGTTTTGTCCCCCTATGGTTTTTCTCTTGGTAAAACCATGCTTTTGTTTGTAAACAACTTATCTTTTGCTCTTAGCCATAAAAGTTTCCTTCTAACTCATCTTAACCTTTGTCCAGTACCAACTAACTCAGCAATTCCTAAATTAAACATTTTTTTATTCTTCTACATCAAAACTTGCTTTCATTTCTAGCAAACCCTCTGCTAAGCATTCCATACCTGTAAGACTTTCCTGTTAAATTTTCACCTTCCCCAACAGGAGGAGTCACTCACCTGCAGCTCGGTGGCCTCCCATTCCAGCCACTGTGTGGTGAGGTCGGTGGGCTCCTCCCCACGGCACAGGTAAAAATACCTGCGGGGAGGGAGGGGTTAAAGGGAGTCGGGGGCTTGGGGTTGTGAAAGGGGGTTTGGGGTTGTGAAAAGGGATTTGGGGGGTGTTGGAGGAGGTTCTGAGGGGTTTGGGGTTATGAAAGGGGGGTCAAGGGATAAAGGGGGTGTTGGAGGGGGTTCTGAGGGGTTTGGGGTTATGAAAGGGAGGTTGGGGGGTGTTGGAGGAGGTTCTGAGGGGTTTGGGGTTATGAAACGGAGGGTCAGGTGTAGAATTTTCTGAAATTCTTTCCCAGGAAATTTCTGTATACCAAAACATCTCAGACATGAAATCAGAGCTACAGTCAGGGGATAAGAGGGTGTTGGAGGAGTTCTGAGGGGTTTGGGGTTATGAAAGGGGGCTCAGGGGATAAAGGGGGTGTTGGGGAGGTTCTGAGGGGTTTGGAGTTACAAAAGGGGGGTCGGGTGTAATCCTGATTTCATGTCTGAGATGTTTTGGTTTTCTGAAATTCTTTCCCATGAAATCAGGGCTACAGTCGGGGGATAAGGGGGTATTGGAGGAGGTTCTGAGGGGTTTGGGGTTATGAAAGGGGGCTCAGGGAGGTGTTCGGGAGGTTCTGAGGGGTTTGAGGTTATGTGAGGGGGCTCAGGGGGTGTTGGAGGAGGTTCGGAGCGGTTTGGGGTTATGAAAGGGGGCTCAGCGGGGTGTTGGAGGGGTTCTGAGGGGTTTGGGGTTATGAAAGGGGGTTCAGAGGATAAGGGGAGTATTGGAGGGGTTTCTGAGGGGTTTGAGGTTATGAGAGAGAGCTCACGGGCTCAGGGGGGTGTTGGAGGAGGTTCTGAGGGGTTTGAGGTTATGTGAGGGGGTTCAGGGGGTGTTGGAGGAGGTTCTGAGCGGTTTGAGGGGAGGTTTTGGAGGATCACTTTGGGGCAGGTGTCGGGGGTCCCGCACGCCGCCCGGACTCACTGGCAGATGGCGTTGGCGGAGAACAGGACGGTGCCGTTGTCCAGCTCCAGCTCCAGCCCGGGGGGGCTCGGGAGGGCGCGGGGCCGCTCTGAGGGGACGGAGAGGCTCAGGCCCCTGCGGGGGTCCCGGGCCCGGCCGGGCACTCACGGGGCCGGGTGCGGGGCCCGGGGGGGCTGTGAGGGCGGCGGTCTCACCTGCGGGGCCGCCCAGGTGCGGCCGCACGGGCTCGGGGGCGGCGCCGGCGGCCGCGAGCACCTTGAGGGCGGCGGGAGCGCTCGGCGGGACCCGGAGCCGCATGGCGGGAAAGGGGCGGGGCCGCGCGGGGCACGGCGGGAGTGGCCCAGGGGCGGAAGGGGGCGGGGCCAACGCGCTTCGCCCCGCCCCGGGCCCGCCCCTCTCGCCCCACCTCAAGTCTCGCGAGAGCGCGGGCGGGAGTTGCCATAGCAACAGGGACGCTGCTGCCGGGGCCGCCATGGCCGGGATGGGAATAGAGATGGGATAATGGGATCCATGGGATGGGAACTGGGATGGGATAACGGGATGGGATCCATGGGATAATGGGATCCAGGGGATCATTGGGATGGGATGGGAATAGAGATGGGATAATGGGATGGGATCCATGGGATAACGGGATCGATGGGATCATTGGGATGGGAATAGAGATGGGATAACGGGATGGGATCCATGGGATCATTGGGATGGGATCCATGGGATAATGGGATCCATGGGATCATTGGGATAACAGGATCCATGGGATAACGGGATCCAGGGGATCATTGGGGTGGGATGAGAATAGAGATGGGATAACGGGATGGGATCCATGGGATCATTGGGATGGGATAATGGCATGGGTGCAGTCCAAGGGATGAGATAATGGGATCAATGGGATGGGATCCATGGGATAATGGGATGGATGGGATCATGGGATCCATGGGATGGGATGGGAACTGGGATGGAATAATGCGATAATGGGATGGGATCAATGGGATGAGATCCATGGGATGGGATGGGATAATGGGATAGGATGGAAACTGGGATGGGGTGCAGTCCATGGGATCCATGGGATGGGATAATGGGATCCATAGGATGGGATAATGGGATATGAGGATGGGGTGCAGTCTATGGGATCCATGGAATGGGATGGGATCCATGGGATGGGATAATGGGATAGGAGGATGGGGTGCAGCCCATGGGATCCATGGGACAGGAATGATGGGATGGGGCCCAGCCGGGCTCAGGGGGCTCCAGGTGACCCCAAGCCTGTTCTGGACCGAGTCCAATCCCGGGGTCTGAAGGCACCCAAGGGGAATGTTGGGATTTTACCCCAAATTTTGTGAATTTAACTAAAATGTAGTAGACTTCACCCAAATCTCAGTGGATTTAAGCCAAATTTCATTAATTTAAGCCAAATTTCATTAATTTAACCCAAATTTTGTTGTATTTAACCCAAATTTTGTTGTATTTAGCCCGGTTCCAGCGGTTTCAACCCAAATTTTATTAATTTACCCTATTTAAGCCACAACCAAGCCCATCAAGTTTAACCACTTTTTATTTTTCCACTTAAATATTCTCTTTAAATACAGCATCGTCCCGGGAAAACTGCGGAGAAGCGGGAAAAATTAATAATAGTGGGGAGAAGCTTTGGATTCACTTGGGGGGGGGCATTAAATGTGGAATTAAAACAGAAATTAAAAACTGAGAAATGGAATTTAAAATGGAATAGAAAAAAGGAGAGAAAAAAAGGAAATTTAAAAGGAAATAAGAAGGGAAATAAATGGAATTTAAAAAGGAAATAAGAAGGGAAATAAATGGAATTTAAAAAGAAGTGCAAGTAAAAAATAAAGAAATAAAAAGGCAATAAAAGCAGAAATAAAAATGAAATTTAAAAAGAAGTAAAAATTAAATTTAAAAAGAAAACACAAAATTAAAGGAGTAAAAAAGAAATAGAAAAAAGAGAATAAAAAATAAAGAAGGAAATCAAAATGAGATTAAAAGTTCTGAAGCCACTTTGGGGGCCCTGGGGGGAAGTTTGGGATCCCCCAGGGATTTGGGGGCAGTAGCACCAGCGAGGGGCCAGATCCATGAAATCCAGTGGATCAAATCCAACCGAGACGAAAAGGCCAAAATCCCACCTGGATCACACCAAGCCCAGCAGGATTTGGGTAAAACTGGGATAAATCCAGGAATTCTGGGGTTTGGGAAGCACCAGCTCGGGACATCCAGGGGATCCAGCCCAGGGGGGCAGGGCAGGATTTGGGGTCACCTCCCCCTCTTTCCCCAGACCAAAATTTTGGGGGACAAAAATTGGGATTTGGGGCCATTTCTGTGGTGGGATTTGGGGCCGTTTCTGTGGGATTTGGGGCCGTTTCTGTGGGATTTGGGGCCGTTTCTGTGGGATTTGGGCCATTGTGGTGGGATTAGGGGCCGTTTCTGTGGGATTTGGGGCCATTTCTGTGGTGGGATTTGGGGCCATTTCTGTGGTGGGATTTGGGGCCATTTCTGTGGTGGGACTTGGGGCCATTTCTGTGGGATTTGGGGCCGTTTCTGTGGGATTTGGGGCCGTTTCTGTGGGATTTGGGGCCACTTCTGTGGGATTTGGGGCCGTTTTTGTGGGATTTGGGGCTGTTTCTGTGGGATTTGGGGCTGTTTCTGTGGGATTTGGGGCCGTTTCTGTGGTGGGATTTGGGGCCGTTTCTGTGGTGGGATTTGGGGCCATTTCTGTGGGATTTGGGGCCGTTTCTGTGGGATTTGGGGCTGTTTCTGTGGGATTTGGGCACCTCCATGGGGACAATCCCAGCTCAGCCCCCGGGGGGGTTTGGGGGTCACTGAGGCCCTGGATTGGGAACCGGCCCCTCCCCACCCCAAACCCCCTCCAGACCCCTGGAAAATCCCCTCAGATTCACTTTAAGCCACTCTGGACTCCCTGAAACTCCCAAATCCCTTTGGGATCCCCTTTAACCCCCCCTTGAACCCTCTTAAACCCCTTTTGAACCCTCTTAAACACCAAAAATAACCCTTGGAATCCCCTTAAACCCCTCTGATTCTGCCAAACACCTTGAAATCTCTTCTGAAGCCCTAAAAAATCCCTGAACACCATTAAATCCCTCCCTGAACCCCAAAAAACACCCTCTGAACCCCCAAATCCCAATCTGAATTCCCTTTTGAACCCCTTTTGGAACCCTTTGAACCCATTTAAGGCCCCTCGATCTCCTTTTAAACCCCCTTAAATCTTCTGAACTCACCTAAACCCCTTTTTGAGCCCCTAAAAAATCCCTTCGAATCACCTTAAACCCCACCTGAGCCCCTTTAAACTCCTCTTAAACGCCTTTGAATTCCTAAAAAAATCCCTTAAACCCCGTTGAGCTCCCTTGAACTCCTTTTAAATCCCCTTAAGCCCCTCTGAACCCCCTTTGATCTCCTAAAAAAACCTTTAACTCTTTAATAAATGACTTTAGATCAAACCAAACCCCTTTCAGCCCCCCTTAAACCTCTCTGAACCCCTAAAACCCATAAAAACCCCTCTGAACCTCTTTCAACCCAAAAAACCCCTCAACACCCCATAACCTCTAAAAACCCCACTCTGAACTTCCCTGAACCCCCTAAAAAACCCCTCTGAGTCCCCTTAAACCCTCAGCCCCTCCTGAACCCCTAAACCCCATAAAAACCCCTCTGAACCCCAAAAAAAACCCCTCAACGCCCCCATAACCCCTAAAACCCCACTTTGAGCCCCCTTAAACACCTTTCAAACCCTCACCCCCTCCTGACCCCCTTTTTTAACCCCCCACGGGGGCAGGTGACCCCCAGGAGCACCAGGGGACCCTCAATCCCCAAAATTGGGGGGCAGGTCAGACCTCAGTGTGGGAAAACTGCTGGAAAAGCCGACAGGGAAATGAAAAAATCAGGAAAATCAAGGGGTGGCACCAGCTGGGTTGGGGGATTGGGGTCCCTGTGATCCCGGGGTCTGGGAGCATCCAGGTGAGCAGGTCCTGAAGGCACAGACCAGGCCAGGTGAGCAGCTGCAGGGTCTGGGAGTGTCCAGGTGAGCAGATCCCAGAATCTGTAGGGTCCAGGTGAGCAGAACGCAGGATTTGGGGCACAGACCCAAGTGGGTGAGCAGATCCCAGAACCCAAGAGTGTCCAGGTGAGCAAATCCCAGAATCCAGGAGAGTCCAGATGAGCAAATCCCAGAATTCAAGAGTGTCCAGGTGAGGAAAATCCCAGAACCCAACAGAGTCCAGGTGAGCAGATCCCAGAATTCAAGAGTGTCCAGGTGAGCAAATCCCAGAATCCAGGAGAGTCCAGGTGAGCAAATCCCAGAATCCAGGAGAGTCCAGGTGAGCAAATCCCAGAATCCAGGAGAGTCCAGGTGAGCAGATCCCAGAATCCAGGAGAGTCCAGGTGAGCAGATCCCAGAATCCAGGAGAGTCCAGGTGAGCAAATCCCAAGGGCACAGACCCAGGACAGGCAGCCCCACCCCACATCCAAATTTTTCCCTGCTCCTGCCTCCTCCTCCCAGGCTGGAATTGCTCCTGGCCCAGGTTGATCTCACCTGGCTGGAGCCAAAAAAGAGGGAAAAGCCCCAGAAATGAGAAGTTTCACCCAAGAGAGATCCCAGAGCCTCAGGAAGGTCCGGAGCACAGGTGGGTTTTCCATGAATCCCAGCCCAAGGAAGGGCTGGAAGGCCCAGGTGAGTCTGGAGAACCTGAACCCATCCCAGTCTGACCAGTTTGGTGCCAGTGGAGATGCCCGGAGCCAGAAGCAGCACAGGTGAGCAGGAAGCACCTGAGGAGCAGCACGGGGAGTTCCAGGTGCTCCAGGAGCAGCACATCCATGGGGTACCAGGAGCTGCACACCTGTGCACACCTGCACGGATCCTGAGTGCTGGAATGGCAGGAACAGATTCTTTGGGAAACACAGCCAGGTAGGGCTCACCTGGATGGATGGAGCTCACCTGGAATGGGCAAGGAGCCAAGTGAGAGCTCAGGGATCAGGTAGGGCAGAGCTGGGTGACATTGCATCCCTAACAGGCACACCTGTCACACCTGCAGGGCTCAGATCCTGCTGGAATTGGTCCAGGAGCACCTGGATGCACAGAGCCCACCTGCAATGGGATCACAGGTAGGGACAGGGACACTCCTGCAGCCCCACATTCCCAAATCCTGGTCCTTGGAGGGGCAGCTCCAACCCTCCAACAGCTGCAAGTGAATGAACATTCCAGAAGGTTCCGACAGGTACAGGTGATCAATGCCGGGTGACGGAGGTGAAGTTGGTTCAACCCCCCAAAATTTTCCAGGTGAGTTTGGTGATCCAGTCTCGTGCCAGTTCCAGGTGTTTCCCAACCCATCCCAGCTGCAGGTGAGCGGGAGCATCACCTGGATGAGGTGGGACGGGATGTGGCCCAGGTGAAACATTCATTAAACAAACAGGAATTAGGGAAAAAGGGACTTTTTCCCTTAAAAACAAGGAAAGTGGAGGCAGCCAAGGGGACAGAGCTGCCGTGGCACCCAGGAGGCTCCAGCTCAGGTGAGTCCTGGCACAGGTGATCAAAGGACCCCTGGCCCTGGGCCAGGTGAATCCTCTGTCCAGAGAAGCCCCGAGCAATTAAATAATCTATCCATGGAATAAATAATGGAGCCAGAGGGCCTGAAGCCACTCATATGGGCAGGTGGGGCTGCTCCAGGTGCTCTGGGAGATTTTGGGGTGCTCCTCCCTTGCTCACAGCAGCAGGGACAGGTGGGACCCCCAGCTCCTTCCCAGGGGGGCTGGAGGCTGAATGCTCCACATGCCCACCCTTGGCACCTGCCCGTGGCTCCTCCTGGCAGTAGAGCCCAGGTGCGTCAGCCAGGTAAGGCTGGGAGCCCACCTGGGCCGGCTGCCCTGGGGGGTAGCACAGGACAGAAGATTCCAGCGGGAACTGGGCTGGGATGAGGATGGTGGAGGCCAGCCCGGAGCACGGGGGAGGTTTCACCTGCCAGGTGTCATCCAGGTGCTCGCCCAGGACGCAGACCCCGCCCCCCTCTCCCCCAGAGCCGCTTCCAGAGTCTTCCTCAGCCTTCAGCCTCTCCAGCTCCTCGGCCGTCTGCAGGTGCAGCACCGCCCGCTCGTTCTCCGCCAGGTACTCCTGGAAGTCCTGAGTCTCGGGGGGCTGCGAGGGCGGCCAGGTGGGGCCGGGGAGGGCACCTGCTGCTCCTTCCTCTTCCTCCTCCTCCTCCCGGCGGTTCTCCAGCTCCAGCTTCATCAGGGTGTGCAGGAAGTGGGTGCGGACGCGCAGCGGGTTGAACTCGATGCGCCCGGCCACGTTCCCGCAGCCGTCCCGGGAGCAGCCGCACGGGAACGACGTGCGATCCACCTGGGGCACGGGGACAGCTGTGACACCCTGCAGGGCCCTCCCAG
Source organism: Acrocephalus arundinaceus (assembly GCA_021534815.1). Taxonomy (NCBI): domain Eukaryota; kingdom Metazoa; phylum Chordata; class Aves; order Passeriformes; family Sylviidae; genus Acrocephalus; species Acrocephalus arundinaceus. The sequence continues at coordinate 930,016 of JAJEOU010001088.1, read as the reverse complement.
GACATGAACCCACCCCTAACAGCATGCTGGGGGGCACCTCAGCCAGGTGTCTCCATTGGGAGGAGATGTGGACAGGTGGAGGATCCCACAGGATCCCCCCAGAGCCTGGATCCCACCCCAGAGTGATCCCAGTCCCCGCCTGGACAGCAGGAATTTGGCTCTGGGGTGGGCAGAGGAGTTTATACATTCCAGGTATGCCCAAAACACACCTGGAGCTGTTCCTGCTCCTTCAAGGAACAAGAGCATTCCAGCACCTGCTGGACCACAGATCCCAGCTGCCTCACCTGGCGGTATCTGCTCCCTCAAGGGGCAAGGACATGGGCACAGCGGGTGTGCCAACACATGGCTGACCTCGAGTCCCACCTGTCCCCCCTTTCCCAGCTCACCTGGCACTGGATGCCCTCACCTGGCACCCCTGGCTCTCCCCACTGCTCAAGGAGCAAAAACCCAGTACAAAAAACACAGAGACAGGCACCAGGAGAGCCTGGCCCACATCCTGCAGCTCACCTGGCACTGGACACCCTCACCTGGCACACCTGGCTCTCCCCAGTCCTCAAGTAGCAAGAGCACAGAACAGGATCTGCAGACACTGGCACAAGGAGCAGCCTGGCCAAACCCTGCCCCAAACCCTCACCCTGTAACTCACCTGGCACTCGATGCCCTCACCTGGCACACCTGGCTCTCCCCACTGCTCAAAGAGCACAAACCCAGAACAAGAAGCACAGGGAGCAGGAGCAGCCTGGCCAAACCCCTCACCCTGCAGCTCACCTGTCTCTGGATGCCCTCACCTGGCACACCTGGCTAACCCCATTCCTCGAAGAGCAAGAGCACAGAACAAGAACCGCAGGCGTGGGCAGCAGGAGAGCCTGGCCCACATCCTGCAGCTCACCTGGCAATGGATGCCCTCACCTGGCACACCTGGCTCTCCCCACTCCTCAAAGAGCAAGAACCCAGAACAAAAAACAGCCTGCCCCAGTCTCCCCTGGCACTCACCTGGCACTGGATGCCGGCCTGGCTGCAGGCGCAGGTGCGCGGCTCGCAGGTGAGGCGGCAGAGGCAGCCGCACTGCTCGCGGGACAGGCGCAGCGCCCGCAGCTCCTGGCGCTCCTCGGCGTCGATCCTGCGCACGCCCGAGGCGCGCAGCAGCGCCCGGCGCCGCTTGGTGGGCAGCGGCTGCAGGTAGAAATAATCGCCCACCTCCACCTGCCCCACGTCCAGGTCGTCGTCGGACACGTCGGCCAAGGTCAGCCCCGCCGCCTCGGCCGATGGCACCGTGCCGTTCTGGGTCAGCTGGGGACACAGGGACACGTGTGGGGTGAGGGACTGTGTGGGGTCACCTGGCCAGGTGTCCTTCCCTCCACCCAAACCGAGCCTCTCCCAAGATCTGTCACCCCCAGATGCCACCCAGGTGTTTCCCACAGGGATTTTTCCTGTACTTCCTAAAATTCCCCCAGAGTATTTCCTACCTGTTTGCCCCTCTTCCAACCTCACCCAGGTGTTTCCCACATGGATTTTTCCCTGCACCTCCTAAAATACCCCCAAGAGTGTTTCCCACCTGAATTCCTTTCAGTTTCCCCTTCTTCCAACCTCACCCAGGTGTTTCCCACAGGGATTTTTCCTGCACCTCCTAAAATACCCCCAGAGTGTTTCCCACCTGTTTGCCCCTCTTCCAACCTCACCCAGGTGTTTCCCTGCACCTCCTAAAATCCCCCCAAAGTGTTTCCCACCTGGATTCCCCTGTTTGCCCCTCTTCCAACCTCACCCAGGTATTTTTCACTTCCCACCCCAAATCCCCCCCCCCAAAGGGCTCTCCCACCTGCCCACCACCAAACCCCTCCAGGTATTCCCCACCTGGGTTCCCCCCTCCCAGCCCCAACACGTGGCTCCCCCAAACCCCCTCTCAGATATTCCCATCTGCCTCCCCCAAATCCCCCACCAGGTATTTCCCACCTGGATTCCACCCTCCCAACCCCAACACCTGCCTCCCCCAGGTATTCCCCACCTTGATTCCCGACCTGTGTCCCCACCAAACCCCTCCACGTATTTCCCACCTGGATTCCCCTCTCCCAGCCCCAAAACCTGGCTCCCCCAAATCCTCCCCAGGTATTCCCCACTGCTATCCCTCCAGGTATTCCCCGCCTGGATTCCCCAAATCCTCCCCAGGTATTTCCCACCTAGGTCCCCCAAATCCCTCCCCCCAGGTATCCTTCACCTGGGTCCCCACTGTTATACCTCCAGGTATTTCCCACCTGGATTCTCCCCTCCCAGCCCAAATACCTGCCTCCCCCAAATCCCCCCCAGGTATTCCCCACTGCTACCCCTCCAGCTATTTCCCACCTGGATTCCCCAAATCCTCCTCCAGGTATTCCCCACCTGGTTCCCCCACTGCTACCCCCTCCAATATTTCCCACCTCGGTTTCCCCCTCCCAGCCCCAACACCTGGCTCCCCCAAACACCCCCCCAGGTATTCCCCACCAAACCCCTCCACGTATTTCCTACTTGGATTCCCCCTCCCAACCCCAACACCTGACTCCCCCAGGTATTCCCCACCTGGTTCCCCCATAGCTACCCCCCCAGGTATTCCCCACTTGGATTCCACCCTCCCAGCCCCAATACCTGGCTCCCCCAAATCCCCCCAGGTATTCCCCACTGTTACCCCTCCAGGTACTCCCATCTGGATTTGCCCCCCCGAACCCCAACACCTGCCTCCCCCAGGTATTTCCCACCTGTATTTGACCATCCCAGCCCCAAAACCTGCCTCCCCCAAATCCCCCCAGGTATTCCCCACTGCTACCCCTCCAGCTATTTCCCACCTGGATTCCCCAAATCCTCCCCCAGGTATTCCCCACCTGAGTTCCCCATTGCTACCCCTCCAGGTATTCCCTACCTGGATTCCACCCTCCCAACCCCAATACCTGCCTCCCCCAAATCCCCCCCAGTATTCCCCACTGCTATCCCTCCAGGTACTCCCACCTGGATTTGCCCCTCCCAACTCCAACACCTGCCTCCCCCAGGTATTCCCCACCTGAGTCCCCCAAATCCCCCTCCAGGTACTCCCCACCTGGATTCACCCCTCCCAACCTCAATACCTGCCTCCCCCAAATCCTCTCCCAGGTATTCCCCACTGTTACCCCTCCAGCTATTTCCCACCTGGTTTCCAACCCCAATACCTGCCTCCCACAGGTATTCCCCACCTGAGTTCCCCACTGCTACCCCCTCCAGGTATTCCCCACCTGGATTCCACCCTCCCAACCCCAATACCTGCCTCCCCCAAATCCCCCCAGGTATTCCCCATCTGGGTTCCCCATTGCTACCCCTCCAGGTATTTCCCACCTGGATTCCACCCTCCCAACCTCAATACCTGCCTCCCCCAAATCCTCTCCCAGGTATTCCCCACTGCTACCCCTCCAGCTATTTCCCACCTGGATTCCCCAAATCCACCCCCAGCTATTTCCCACCTAGGTCCCCCAAATCCCTCCCCCCCAGATATCCTTCACCTGGGTCCCCCATTGCTACCCCTCCAGGTATTCCCCACCTGGATTCCCCAAATCCTCCCCCAGCTATTCCCCACCTGGATTCCAACCCCAACACCTGCCTCCCCCAGGTATTCCCCACCTGGATTCCCCCCTCCCAGCCCCAACACCTGCCTCCCCCACCTGTATCCCCCTCCCTCCCCCCAGGTCCCCCTCTCACCTCCCTCCTCCTGGCGCGCAGTTTCTCCCTGCGGAGGTGCTGCCGCAGGTGCTGTCTGTGGCTCACCTGGCGCAGGTGAGCGAACTGGCTGAGGCTGTACCTGCGGGCTCGGTGGTGCCGCGGGGCCATGCCCAGGGAGCTGCCGCCGGCGCTGGGCACGCAGGTGAAGCCCTGGCGCCGGGCAAAGTAGTAAACGGTGACCTGGGCAAAGCGCACGCGCTTCCCGCCCCGGCGAGCCCGGGAGCGCCGCAGGATGGACGGGGCTGTGGGGACAGTGCCAAAGTCAGCCTTGTTTCCCTCCAAAATTACATCACTTTCAGGAGTTTTTCCCGTATTTCCATCCGAAATATAAAAATATTCATTAATTCCTCATAATTCCGCTCCTAAATTCCATTCCAGGCTCTCTTCAAACTCCCCTCCCTAAAAATTCCCCTCAAATCCCTGAAGTTCCCCAGCTCGTCCAAAAATTTCTCAAAATTCAAAGGAAATTCAAGCCACATCAACTCCTCAAATAATTCCCCCACCATGAATGCCCCAAACGTTCAAAAAATCAAAGAAATACCCCCCAATGTGCCAGAAAGTAAAAAGTTCCTCTGGATTCTTTCCCAAATTTAAAAAAAAATCTCAGTTGTCACTCAAATTCTAAAAATGCAACGAAAATGAATTTAAAAAGGCAAAGTTCACCGAAATGAAAAAATAAACCCAAATACACACAAAAAAAAAGACCAAATCCCCCAAAATTCAAAATCGCCAAAACCCAATTAAAAATCCCCCAACCCCAAATTTCTACTTTGTAAAATAAACCCAAATACACCAAAATGAAAAAACCCCAAATTCACCAAATTTTAAAAAAAATTCCCAATTCTCCCCAAATTCAAAATCCCAAAACCCAATTAAAAATCCCCCAAATTTCTACTTTGAAAAATTCCCCCGGAAAACCCCCAAAAAATTCTCCACCCCCTAAAAAATTGCTACAAAATTCCAGTACAATCCCCAAATAATTCCAAAGCATTCCCCCCAAATTCCCTAATACCCCCCAAAAAATCCCCACCATGACCGAAATCCCTGAAATCCATTAAAAACACAGAAGAATTAATAAAAAACATTTTAAAATCCCGCCCAATCCCCCAGCCCCTGCTCACGGCCGGCGCTGCCGGAGCTGCCGCTGTCGCAGCTGTCGCCGCTGTCGCTCGTGGCGATTTCATCGTCCGAGGCGGCGCCGCTGGACGCGGCCGATCCCGACCCCGCATCCTCCGGTTTGCGCTTGATCGCGGCGCTCGGGACCGCGGCCATCGGGGCTCGGCTCGCATGGAGACCCCGGCGGGGACGGGGCCAAACCTGCGGAGAGCACCGAGCCGTTCTGGGAGCGCCGCGGATCGCCCGGCGCGGCATTCCCGGGGTTTTCTCCCGGGTAAATCCGCAAATCCCAACACAACGTGTTGGTGCCAGCCCCGGTGCTGGGGGTTAATATTCCATGAGTCATGGCTCAGGTGAAAATATTCTGGATTTTCCAAGAATTCTGCCCTCTCCATCCCAGATAAATCCCGATCCTGATGGGAATTCCCTGTGCCAGCCCAATATTGGTGCCAGCCCCGGTGCTGGGGGTTAATATTCCATGAGTTATGGCTCAGGTGAAGATTTTCTGGATTTTCCAAGAATTCTGCCCTCTCCATCCCAGATAAATCCCGATCCTGATGGGAATTCCCTGTGCCAGCCCAATATTGGTGCCAGCCCCGGTGCTGGGGGATAATATTCCATGAGTTATGGCTCAGGTGAAAATATTCTGGATTTTCCAAGAATTCTGCCCTCCCCATCCCAGATAAATCCCGATCCCAATGGGAATTCCCTGTGCCAGCCCAATATTGGTACCAGCCCAGTATTGATGCCAGCCCAATATTGGTACCAGCCCCGGTGCTGGGGGTTAATATTCCATGAGTCATGGCTCAGGTGAAGATTTCCTGGATTTTCCAAGAATTCTGGCCTCTCCATCCCAGATAAATCCGCAAATCCCAACACAACGTGTTGGTGCCAGCCCAATATTGGTACCAGCCCCAGCGCTGGGGGTTAATATTCCATGAGTCATGGCTCAGGTGAAAATATTCTGGATTTTCCAAGAATTCTGCCCTCCCCATCCTGGATAAATCCCGATCCCAATGGGAATTCCCTGTGCCAGCCCATCATCCAAGCACCGGGGATCTTCACACAAACATTTATCCTTAAACTTGCTCCAGCTTCCCCTATCCCAACTTTTCCATTCGGGATTGATTTGGGATGGAATTCACCCAAAACCAAAGGAAATGCACGGTTTTTGTTGGGTTGTTTTTTGGGTTTTTGTTGGGTTGTTTTTTGGGTTTTTGTTGGGTTGTTTTTTGGGTTTTTGTTGGGTTGTTTTTTGGGGTTTTGTTTTTGGATTTTTTTTGGAAAGGCACTGCCAGATTCACCCCTGGATCCTCCTGCTCCCCACCCTAAAATTCCCTAAAGTTCAGAAAATCCTCCAGATGCTCCAAGAATTCCCAGCCCATCACAGAATGAGCCTCCTCACTGAGATTTTCCTGCCCCACACCCCTTAATCCCAAAAAGCTCCAAAAATCCCAAATAACCAATAGCGATATTTGGTGAAATTTCCAGCTCCAGGTTGGAATTTTTGACCTGATTCCCATTGGGGAACTCACAGGATGAATTTGGGAGCCCCCCAGGATGCTCTGGAGCCCTTTGGGGGTTTGGGTTTTGGGTGGGATTTGCCAGAGCAGGAGGGACTGACGGATCTGGATCCAGCCCTGGGATCCCTCCCCTATCCCCTCCAGAAGGGAACATTGGGGTCCCAAAAAGTAGGATGGGAATTCCCAAGCCATGCACCAATCTGGGCTGAAATCCAGGGTTTTGGGGGAGGAAAGTTGGGAATCCTGGTGGTAGAAGGGGGAAAACAGGAACTGATCCAGTGTCTGGAGTGAAGGTGGAGAACAACCTCCTCCCTTTCCAGCTTCCTAAAATTGCCAAAAATTGCATAAAAGTCCCCAAAAAGTAGGATGGGAATTCCCAACCCATGCACCAATTTGGGCTGAAATCCAGGGTTTTGGGGGAAGGAAAATGGGGGATCCTGGTGGTAGAGGGGGGAAAACAGGAAGGAACTGATCCAATCCCAGGAGTGAAGGTGGAGAACAACCTCCCCTCCCTTTCCAGCTTCCTAAAATTGCCAAGAATTGCATAAAAGTCCCCCAAAGTAGGATGGGAATTCCTAACCCATGCACCAATCTGGGCTGAAATCCAAGTTTTTGGGGTGGTTTTGGGGGGATCCTGGTGGTAGAGGGGGGAAAGCAGGAAGGAACTGATCCAATCCCTGGAGTGAAGGTGGAGAACATCCCCCCCTCCCTTTCCAGCTTCCTAAAATTGCCAAAAATTGCATAAAAGTCTCAAAAAACAGGATGGGAATTCCCAAGCCATGCACCAATTTGGGCTGAAATCCAGGGTTTTGGGGGAGGAAAGTTGGGAATCCTGGTGGTAGAGGGAGAAAAAGCAGGAAGGAACTGATTCAATCCCAGGAGTGAAGGTGGAGAACATTCCCCCCTCCCTTTCCAGCTTCCTAAAATTGCCAAAAATTGCATGAAAGTCCCAAAAAGTAGGATGGGAATTCCTAACCCATGCACCAATCTGGGCTGAAATCCAAGTTTTTGGGGTGGTTTTTGCAAGGAGAGAAAATGGGGGAACCTGGTGGTAGAGGGGGGAAAGCAGGAAGGAACTGATCCAATCCCTGGAGTGAAGATGGAGAACATTCCCCCCTCCCTTTCCAGCTTCCTAAAATTGCCAAAAATCTTCAAATTATTCCCTAAACCCTCATTTCCATGGAAAATTAGAGATGGAGTCTGGGTGGGATCCCACCATCTATGCAAGGATCCTTCCCCGATGGATCTGTCAGGATGCAATTCCTATTCCTCACATAAATGCCCAAATTATTCCAAATTATCATTTCTATGGCATAAAGAAACTCCTGGAAGAGTCAGAATGAAGGGGGGAAAAAAAACAAAACAAATTAATGAAAATATCATGTTTCCATCTTTTCCCATTTTTAAATTGGAAGGAATTTGAGATGAGGAATAAAAAAATGGGTTCAGGTGCTGAGGGAGGGGCCATGGGAATTGGGGAATTCCCATTGTTCCAAGGATTAAACCTCATCAAAAGGAGTTAAAATATAATTTTTTTTCCTGTGTTCTGGAATCACTTTTGGAGCAGGGAAGGGATGAGGAGAGTTTGGGATTCCTGGAAGCACAGGAGCTGATCTGGAAAATCTCCTGGTTGAGAGGAGATCCCAGGAGGGTGGACAGGTTGGGATCACGTGGAATCACCAGGAATTCTCCATCCCACCTGGTCAAGGTGAGTGCTGAACCCTGCAGTGATGAACCCATTTATTTCCAGCTGTTCCAAGGAATTAGGAATGATTTTCCAATCCTCCGAGCATCCTGTGAATTCTGGGATGGCTCCCAAAATCCCACCTACATCAAGGGCTGGAGGACCTGCAGGATTCTCCAGAATTCCTGCTTGCATTCCCTACCTTCGAGCACCAATTCTTTTGCTGGAGATAATAAAGATTCCCATAAAAATCGAGAGCAAAAAATGGATTCTCCTGATGGTTTTGAGGGATTGGAAGTGTCAAAAGCAGGGATGCAGGGTATTTCAGGATGAGAGGAAAGCAGGAATGATCCATGAGCAGTTCTGGTGGAACCCACCCAGAAATGGTCTGGGAACATCAATGAATCCAGGTGTTGTTCCAGGGCAGGAATTAGGCAAAAAATGGGATTTGGGGATGATCACCAGGAAGATTTTGGCAGTCTGGGTCCTTAAGGAATGGGTCAATAGGTCAGAACATTTCCCAGTGTTTTCCCCAAGGTTTTGGCTCAGCAGCTGAAAGGTCCATGGATTTCCCAGAGTCCATCCCAGGTCACTGCTGACATTCCCAACACTCAGCTCTGGGGTTTGTAGGACAAAAGGTGGAAAATTTGGGTTCCTCAGGGAAATCTGGGCTACAGCTCCCACAGAGCTTCCAGCATTCCAAGGAGGATCTGTCCATTTGAGATGAGGAAGGAAAAATAATTTCAAATGCTGAGAGAGAGGGCATGGGAATTGGGGAATTTCAAGGATTAAACCTCATCAAAAGAGTTAAACTAAAATATTTTTTTTCCATTTTCTGGAATCCCTTTTGGAGCAGGGAAGGGATGAGGAGAGTTTGGGACTCCTGGAAGCACAGGAGCTGATCTGGAAAACCTCCTGGCTGAAAGAGCCCGGGAAGGAGGGGCAGGTGTTGGGGGACAGAAAGGTGATCCTAAAAAATCCTCCTTGGGCCCCGTGTCCATCACTGGAATTGGGAACACCCAGAGGTGAAGGGGACCCTGGGAAGGGGGGACAGGTTCCCCCAAAGGTGCTTCCCAGAGGGTCAGGTGTGGGGGGTGGAAAAGGTGACCCCACAGAACTCCCTGGGGCTGGAATGGAGGGATAAGGGTGGCACAGAACACCTGGATGCAGAGAGGAGCCAGGACAGGTGAGGGTGGGGCAGCAGGAGCCCTGCCCAGGGAGTCTCACCTGCCCCATTCCCAAAGGTGAGAGGAGGGCCCAGGTGCTGCACCCCTCTCCCCACCTCACCTGAGCTCGGGGTCACCTGGGACCCCCCAGAATCACCCTGGGGGCTGAGAGGCCTGGAGAGGGATTGGCCCAACACCCCCTCACCTGCCGGGGGGCAGCCCCAGCCCTTCCTCCCACCTTCGGGGCCACCTGACCCTCCAGGTGTGACCTCCCCATCATCATCATCATCAGCAGCAGCTTCTCAGAGACACCCCCACAACCCCTGTGTCCCCCATGAGGTGCCCAAGGCCACTCACAGGTGCCAAGGCCACTCTAAGGACCTCCAGTGCCCCTCCCAAGGTACAGCAAAGGGGAGGTCCCACCTGCCACGACCCCCCAATAGCCCCTCCCCAAATACAAGGGGGGCCCTACACAACCCCTAAAGCCCCCCAGTGCAGGGGGAGCTGTAAGGGCCCCCCACATCCTCTACAGGACCCCATCCCCTATATCCTCCCGTACATTTCCAGCAGGGGCAGGCCCATATTCCATACGGCCCACTCCATTTCCTATAGATTTGTGATTATAAGGACCCTCCTCATCCCCTATAGCCCCCCCATACTCTACAGCCCCCCCCCCCTACAGACCCTTACCTATAAGGTGCACCCATATCCCCTACAGCCCCTACAAGCCCCCAGCTATAGGACACCCCCTTGCCCTAGAGGCCCCCTCAAGCTCCAAGCCCCTCCCTCCCACATCCCCTATAGCCCCCGCCCCGCTGTGAGGGCCCCCAGCTATAAGGGACCCCCTCCCCTATAGCCCCCCCCCAGCTATAAGGTCCTCCCATCCCTAAGTGCCCCTCATCTCCCAGCCCCCCCCCACATCTCCTGCAGCTCCCCCGGCTGTGAAGCCCCCCCAGACCCTTCCACCCCCATCTCACACAGGCGGCCGCCGCTGTAACGCCCCCCCCCACTTACAGCCCCCCCCCAACCCCGCAGGCGGAGGCCGCCCTCCCCCCGCCTTCCTTCCAGCCCCCTAGTACACCCAGGCCGGACCCTCCCGCGCTTCCCTCGCCACTCACCGGTGCCCGGGGAGGTTCGGAGGGGCCGGTCTGGCGGGTGGGGGGCGGGGGGCGTTGTAGGGGGGCCCCGGGGCCGCTCCCGGGGGGTCCGGGGCCGCTCCCGCCCCACCGCGCGCGCCGACAACAATGGGGCCGCGGCCGCTGCGCCGCCGCTTTTATACCGCCCCACGTCACGTGATCTCCCGCGCTGACACAGCTCCGCCGCGAGGCACCATGGGAAACCGAGTTCCCCTGGGGACACGGGGCGGTGCTGGCGTGGGGGGTGATGGGAAATGTAGTCCGGAAATGCAGAACATGGAGGGCTATAGTAGATCATGGGGTCGCGGAGTGGTTTGGGTTGGGAATGACCTTTAAGATCATCCGCTTCCACCCCCTGCCGTGGGCAGAGACACCTTCCACTATCCCAGGTTCCTCCAAGCCTTGTTCAACCCGGCCCTGCACACTTCCAGGGATGGGGCAGACACAGCTGCTCCGGGAAATCCACCCGAATTCCAGGGCCTCTCCACCCTCACAGGGAGGAATTCCATCCCAATATCCCATCCATCCCTGCCCTCTCGCAGTGGAAGCCATTCCCTGTGTCCTGTCCCTCCATCCCTTGTCCCAGTCCCTCTCCAGCTCTCCTGGAGCCCCTTCAGGCCCTGGAAGGTCTCCAAGGTCTCCCTGGAGTGAGGTGAGCACCCCCAGCTCTCCCAGCCTGGCTCCAGAGGGGCTCCAGCCCTGGAGCAGCTCCGTGGCCTCCTCTGGACTCTCTCCAGCAGCTCCACATCCTCCCTGTGCTGGCCCAGGGCTGGAGCAGCTCTGCAGGTGGGGTCTCACCTGAGCGGGGCAGAGGGGCAGAATCCCAATCCTTCCCCGCCCAGGTGGATTTTTGCACAAAAAATGGTTTGCACAACCATGTACAGAACCTGCACTGGGTTGTGTTGAACTTCCCGAGGTTCCACGGTCCCACCTCTCCAGCCTGTCCAGGGATGGCAAAAACATGATGGAACCCTGGCCTGGGACACCCGGCTGGGGACATCAGGGTGGGGACACAGACGTGGCATTGGAATGAGGCTGGGGACACCAAAGTGGGGACATTGGGATGGGGACACCGCCCTGGGAAACCAGGATGAGGACATAGCATGGGACACAGAGACGTTGGGATGGGACACCAGGGATGGAGACACCGGGATGGTCAGCACCAGAGTGGGGCACTGGGATTGGGGACACTGGGATGGGACACTGAAATGGGACACTGGGATGGGACATTGAAATGGGACACTGGGATGGGACACTGGGGTTGGGACACTGGGATGGGACATTGAAATGGGACACTGGGACAGGGGACTGGGATTGGGTCACTGGGGTGCAAAACTGATTTGGGACATTGGAATTGGGCAGTGGACTGAGACACTGGGGTTGGGGCATTGGGACATTGAAATGGGACACTGGGATTGGGACACTGGGATGGGACATTGATATAGGACATGGGGATTGGGGACTGGGATGGGACAAAGGCGGGATGGGGCACAATATGGGGACATTAAATGGCCTGCTTGGATGGGACATTGGGAGGGGACATGGAGTGATGTCCCAGGAGCCCCCGGGGTGAGTTTGGGAGGGGGGACAGCGACATCACCTTGGCAGTCCCATGGGGTCACTCAGGAGTGGCTGCAGAGTGGCCCCAGGTGTCACTCAAGGGTGTCACAGGGCCCTCGGGGGCATTGCTGTGTAGGGTCCCCCCGGTGGGCACTTTGTCACTGCACTGGCAGGAGCCACCAGGGGGTGGGACAGGGACCTCTGGGGACATGGGGTGGCACCCTGCTGCTGTTTGTCCCCCCAGCGTGGCTCTTGTCCTTCCAAGAAGCTGGGGGACCCCAACAGCAGCCCTGCCATGGCCTTGGCCCCTCAGGGTCTGTGGCCTTGTCCCTGTGTGTCCTCATCCCTGTGTGTCCAGCCTCATGTCCCCTGTGGGCCCATGTCCTCGTCCCTGCTGTGTCCTTGTCCACCACATCTCTGTGTCCCTGTCCCTGGCATGTCCTTGTCCTTCACATGTCCCCAGTGTGTCCATGCCCACATCCTGGAGTGTCCCTGTCCCTGGCGTGTCCATGTCCTTGTCCCTGCTGTGTCCTTGTCCACCACATGTCCTTGCTGTGTCCTTGACCATCATGTGTTCCTGTTCCTGTCCCTGGCATGTCCATGTCCTTGTCCCTGCTGTGTCCTTGTCCACCACGTGTCCTTGTCCACCACATGTCCATGTCCTTGTCCCTGCTGTGTCCTTGACCATCATGTGTGCCCGTCCCTGTCCCTGTCATGTCTCTGTCCTTGTCCCTGCTCTGTCCTTGTCTGCCACATCTCTGTGTCCCTGTCCCTGGCATGTCCTTGTCCTTCACATGTCCCCAGTGTGTCCATGCCCACATCCTGGAGTGTCCCTGGCGTGTCCATGTCCTTGTCTCTGCTGTGTCCTTGTCCACCATGTGTCCATGTCCCTGTCCCTGGTGTGTCCATGACCTTGTCCCTGCTGTGTCCCTGACCAGCACGTGTCCGCCTCCATGTCCCTGGAGTGTCTGTCCCTGTAATGTCTCTGTCCTTGTAACTGCTCTGTCTTCGTCCACCATGCCCGTGTCAATGTCAGTGGTATCTCCCTGTCCCCAGTGTGTCCCATTCTCCTGGTGTGGCCTTGTCCTTGTCCCTGGCGTGTCCCTTCCCATGTCCCATCAATCCCCATGTCCCTGGTGTGTCCCTGTCCCTGTCCCTGTCCCTGCCATGTCCAGCTGGGCAGGATGGACCCTGGAGGGTGCTGGGTGGGGGAGGGGGTCCAGGTGCATTCTTGTGGAACATCCCCCCCTTCACCAAAGGCCACGCCCAGGAGGAGCCGCACTCACTGACCACGCCCACTGACCACGCCCACTGGCCAAACCCACCGAACACACCCAGTGACCACGCCCACTGACCACACCCCCAATCTCCCCCACTGCCCACACCCACTGGTCACTCCCACTGACCACACCCACCGATCACACTCACCAACCACACCCACAATCACGCCCTGGTCACACCCACTGACATGCCCCACAGTCCCCCTATGGGCTCTATAGCCCCTCCCACCCCATAGCCCCTCCCACCCCATAGCCCTTCCCACCCCTATAGCCCTTCCCACCCCTATAGCCCCTCCCACCCCTATAGCCCTTCCCATCCCCTATAGCCCCTCCCACCCCTATAGCCCCTCCCACCCCTATAGCCCCTCCCACCCCCTATAGCCCCTCCCAGCCCTCCACCCTATAGCCCTCCCACCCCTATGGCCCTTCCCACCCCTATAGCCCCTCCCACCCCTATAGCCCCTCCCACCCCCTATAGCCCCTCCCACCCTATGGCCCTTCCCACCCCTATGGCCCCTCCCACCCCTATGGCCCCTCCCAGTGGGTGTGGCCTTGGCTCCTCCTTCCCCCTCCCCCCCCCGGTTTTTGTAAGAAAGGAGCCGATTTCGGGCTGGTTAAAATCTCACCATCCATTGGGTAGAAAAGGGCGGGGGGGGAAGCCCCTCCCCCAGCCCCTCCCCCACCCACCCGGGGGCTCCGGGGGGGTCCTGGGGGGAGGGGCCGAGACTTGGCACAAAAATCCTGGCGGCAGCGCGGGGGAGGGGCTGTACAATAGAAAACCTGGGGACAACAGGAGCGGGGACCCCATGCCCGGGGGGGGGGGGGACCCCACCGCCACCCCACCCCCAAAGTACAAAAGAGCTAAAAACACCGCGGGGGGGGAGGGGCGGGGGGGCTCCGGGGACCCCGCGGGGCCGTGGTGGCCCTGGGTGGTGGCACTGGGTGGTGGCCCATGGCAGTGGCCCTCGGCGGTGGCCCTGGGGGTGGGTGGCCACAGGGGTGGTCCTGGGGGTGTCCTGCGGGCGGTGGTGGCCCATGGGACACCGCTGGGAGCAGCCGGTGGTGGCGGTGGTGGCACATGGGCTGGCCCGTGGGAGGGAGGGGTGGCCACGGTGACCCTTGAGTGGCCACCCTGTGTCACACCAATGTCAATGGCCCCGGGGACAGCTGGCGGTGGTGGCCCACAAGGGGCGGCCACCCCAGGGGCACCCTAGGGTTGGTAGCCTGAAGTGGCCAATGGTGACCCTGGGGGTGGTCCAAAGGAGGTGGCCCTGGGGGTGTCCCAGGGGTGCCCCAGATGTGGCCGGTGCTCCATGGTTGTGGTGGCTCTGGGGACACCTTCGGGGGTGGCCAGCAGCAGTGACCCTTGAGGCGACCCGGGCTCAGCAGTGATGTCCGTGGGGTGTCCCGTGCTCGGTGACCCCGGGGGTGGCCGCCCTGTGTCACCTCTGTGACCCCGTGAGCACCCCGGGGTGCCCCGTGGGCGGTGTCACCACCACACCAGCAGCCCCGTGGCTCCCCAGGGCCGGTGGCCGGGGGCTGGTGGCCACTCCTAGTCGCCGGCCATGCACTTGAAACGGTTCTTGAAGAAGAAGAGGCGCTGCTTGAGGCGCAGGCTGTCGTCCCGCGCCGCCGGGTACCGGTACCGGTTGTACTGGCGCTCGCCCTCCGAGCGCCGCCACGGCAGCGCCAGCTTGGACGCGTGATCCACCACCACGTCCTCACACGAGCCCACGTGCAGCACGCCCAGCCCGTCGATGAAGAACTCTGGGGAGGGGGAGAGGGGCGCCCCAAAATGGGCTCGGAGGTGCCCTGGGGTTCCTCAGACTGACCCTGATCCTGTGGGCCCATGGGGGGGAATCCCGGTGTCCCCCCTTATCTTTGACCTCATTGTGGGGGATCCTTGTGTCCCCCCTTATCTCTGACCCCCTGAACTGTGGGGGACCCCGGCATTCCCCCTTATCTCTGACCCCCTGAACTGTGGGGACCCCGGCATTCCCCCTTATCTCTGACCCCCAGACCCCATTGTGGGGGTTCTCAGCACCCTCCTTATCTCTGACCCCCTGAATTGTGAGGACCCCAGCATCCCCCCTCATCTCTGACCCTCTGACCCCAGTGTGGGGGATCCGGCATCCCCCCTTATCTCTGACCTCCTGAATTGTGAGGATCCCGGTGTCCCCCCTTATCTCTGACCCTCTGACCCCAATGTGGGGGACTCTGGCATCCCCCCCTATCTCTGACCCCTTGAATTATGGGGGACCCCGGAACCCCCCCCCTTATCTCTGACCCCCTGAATTGTGAGGATCCCGGTGTCCCCCCTTATCTCTGACCCCATTGTGGAGGACTTCAGCATCCCCCTTATCTCTGACCCCCTGAACTGTGGGGGACCCCAAAATACCCCCTTGTCTTTGACCTCCTGACCCCATTGTGGGGGGTTCCAGCATTCTCCCTTATCTCTGACCCCCTGAATTGGGGTGGACCACAGCATCCCCCCTTATCATCCATTTTGGGGACCCCAGCATCCCCTCCACCCCCGCTGCTGCCCCAGGGGTCTCCCCAAGTTCTCTACCAGAGAAATTCCACGCCCCACAGGACTTCCCTCGTGATGATCCCCAGGGCCCCATCAGGACCCCAAAACCTCAGAGCCCCTCCTGACCCCTCCAGACCCCCCCGCACTGCCCCCTCCCCCAGCTTCCCCGACCCCCGCTCCCCCTTGAGACCCCTGGACACCCCTAGGGCTCCTTGATGCTTCCCTGACCCCCCTCTGCTCTCAGGACCCCCCATCTCCCCTTCCCGGGAACGCCTGGACACCCCCAGGTGCTCCTGGGGGTCCCTCCAGCTCCTCCCAGCCCCTCCTCTTTGTGCGCCCCCCGCCCCCTTTTCAGGGCCCCAAAACACCCCAGGCACCCCCAGGCCTCCCTTCCCCCCCTCCTTGGGCCCCCCAGACCCCCACTCCTCCCGTGAGGCTCCCCAGATCCCCTCCAAGTCCACCCCCAGACTCCCCCTCCTCTGGGACCCCCCAAGGCCTGCCCCCCCAGGCCCCTCACGACCCCCAGGGGGACCTGGGGACCTCCAGGACTCTCGTCCACCTCTCACATCCCTCAAGACCCCAGGAACCCCCAGGACTCTCCTACCTCTGGGACCCCCTCAGACACCGCTCCCAGAGCCCTCAAGACCCCGGGCACTCCGGGGGCCCCCCAACCCTTTCCAGCCTCCCTGTTCCTCCCTCCCCACACCCCTCAGGACCCCCGGCACCCCCGGGACCCTTCTCCTCTGGGACCCCCTTAGACACCTCTCCCCTCCAGACCCCTCAGGACCCCCAGGGGGACCTGGGGACCACCAGAACTGTTGTCCACCCCTCATCCCTGGGATCCCCTCAAGACCCCGGGCACCCCCAGAGCCCCCTACCCGTTCCAGCCCCCCTGTCTCCCCCCACCCCGACCCCTCAAGACCCTCCCACCTCTGAGACCCCCTTAGACACCTCCCCCTCCAGACCCCTCACGACCCTCAGGGGGACCTGGGGACCTCCAGGACTCTCACCCACCCCTCATCCCTGGGATCCCCTCAAGACCCTGGGCACCCCCGGGACCCTCCTGCTCTGGGACCCCTTAGACACCCCCCCCTGGTCCAGACCCCTCAATTCCCCAGCACCCTCCTGCTCTGGGACCCCCTTACACATCTCCCCCTCCCCACACCCCTCAGGACCCTGGGAACCCCCGGGACCCTCCTCTGAGACCCCCTTAGACACCGCCCCCTTCCAGACCCCTCATGACCCCCAGGGGGCCTGGGGACCACCAGGACTCTCATCCACCTCTCACATCCCTGGGATCCCCTCAAGACCCCGGGCATCCCCAGGGAACTCCCACCTCTGGGACCCCCTTAGACACCACCCCCTCCCCACACCCCTCAGGACCCCGGGCACCCCAGGGCCCCCCACCCATTCCAGCCCCCCATCCCCCTTCCCCCCCAGATCCCTCAGGGCACTCCCAGCACCCTCCCCTGGGACCCCCTTAGACACCCCACCCTCCCACACCCCTCAGGACCCTGGGAACCCCCGGGACCTTCCTCTGAGACCCCCTTAGACACCCCCCGACCCCTCAGGACCCCGGGACACCCCCGGGACCCTCCCACCCCTGAGACCCCCTTAGACACCCCCCCCAGACCCCTCAGGACCCCGGGACACCCCCGGGACCCTCCCACCCCCCAGCCCCCTCCCGGTGCCCCCCGCCCCTCACCGAGATGAGCCACGCGGCGCAGGCGGGGGTCGAAGCCCACCTGGCGCACCTTGTCGGTGCGGGCCAGGAAGAAGTTGACCACTCCGTCGGTGACGACGCAGGCGGGGAAGCCGGCCAGGCGGTGGTGGAAGCCGGGCCGGGTCCGCAGGCAATCCCCCCCCGCGCCGCCCCCCCGCACGCTCAGGCGCTGCCGGTACGTGGTGGTGTAGCCCGTGATCTCCCGCACCGCGCCGCCCACCTGCGGGGCACGGCGGGGCGCTGGGGGGGCGGTACCGGGACCCCCGGGACCCCTCCGGTACCGCCCAGCGGTGGGGAGGGACGGGACGGGTACACAGGGGCTGGGCCAGCACAGGGGCACCGGCACCTCCTGAGCCCCCCGAGACCCCCTGAGACCCCACCGGGACACCGGCACCCCCTGAGCCCCCCGGCACCTCCTGAGCCCCCCGAGACCCCCTGAGCCCCCACTGGGGCACCGGCACCCCCTGAGCCCCCCGAGACCCCCTGAGCCCCCACCGGGGCACCGGCACCCCCGGGACCCTCCCCAGGACCCCCCCGGCATCGCTCACCGGTGGGAAGGGATGGGACAGGAAGGGACGGGGCCGCTGGGGCTGGGCCAGCACCGGCACTCCCGGCACCCCCTGAGCCCCCCGGCACCCCCGAGACCCCCGGCACCCCCTGAGCCCCCACCGGGGCACCGGTACCCTCTGAGCCCCCTGGCACCCCGGCACCCCCGCATGGCCGGTCGGCTGCACAGGGA
The DNA here is from genome assembly GCA_021534815.1 of Acrocephalus arundinaceus. Classification (NCBI taxonomy): domain Eukaryota; kingdom Metazoa; phylum Chordata; class Aves; order Passeriformes; family Sylviidae; genus Acrocephalus; species Acrocephalus arundinaceus. The sequence goes on along the minus strand of JAJEOU010001088.1, from coordinate 911,845 downwards.
CCCCCTCAGGAGCTGCCGCCGTGGGGCTGCACCGAGACCAGGAACGTCCCCAGGGAACCCCGGTGTCACCCACCCACGACCCCTGGGACACCCGGGACCCCCGGCGTGGTCCCACCGGGGGACACTGCCGGGCACGGGGGGCGCTGGGACAGCCCCGGGCACCGGGACAGGAGGCACCGGGAGCAGCGTTCCCAGAGCTCGGGGACCCTCTGGCAACCCCCTGCCCCCCCCCGAGTGCCCTGCTGGTGCCCCCAGACCCCCCCAAACCCCTCGAGCCCCCCGCACCCAATCCAGGCTGGTTCTGTTCGGCACCGGGCACTGCACACGGGCACCAGGACCCCCCCCGGCCCCCTGGCCGTGCCCCCCGTGCCCCCCGAGCCCCGCACCAGGTCCAGGCTGGTTCTCTCCAGCACATCCACCAGCTTCTCCAGCCGCGTGCGGGGCGTGAAGATGAAGTCATCGTCCACCCACAGCACGTACTTGGTGGTCACCTGCGACACCGCCAGGTTCCTCCCGGCGAACCAGCCCTGCGGGGGCAGCGCGGACCCTCGGACACCGCGCCCACAGCCCGCGGGTGCCCATGGGTGCCTCCCCTGAGGGCCCCGTGTCACCCATCCCTGGATCCAACGGCTCTTCCTTCTGTGGCCGCTTCTCCGGGATCCCACAGCCCTGAGAGACTCCCCGTGTCCCTCATCCCCTGTGTCCCCCATCCCCGTGTCCATCCCCGTGTCCCTCATCCCCGTGTCCCCCATCCCCCGTGTCCATCCCCGTGTCCCCCATCCCCGTGTCCATCCCCGTGTCCCTCATCCCCCGTGTCCCTCATTCCCGTGTCCCCATCCCCGTGTCCCACATCCCCGTGTCTATCCCCGTGTGCCTTATCCCCGCGTCCCCCATCCCCATCTCCCCTATCCCCCGTGTTCCCAATTCCCCATGTCCCCCCGCCCCGTGTCCCCCATCCCCCTGCCAACCCCCCATGTCCCCCCCGGGTTCCTGTCACTTTGTCAGGTCCCCTCACATGTCCCCTCTCTCCGGGGTCTCCCTGCTCTGTCACAGTTCCCACGTCCCCCTTCCCCGTTGCCCCCACCCCCAGGGACCCCCACCCACCCTGCCAGCCCTGCCCGTGGTCCCCATCCCTGGGGGTCTCCACCCCTCCCACACCATGTCCCCCCCCCCCCCGCAGGGAAGCTCAGCCTCACCAGAACCCCGGGGTCCCCCCGCTCTGGGGACCCACCGTGCTGGCAGACCTCTGACCCCTGAACTGTGGGGGACCCGGCATCCCCCTTATCTCTGACCCCATTGTGGGAGACCCCACAATCCCCCCTTATCTCTGACTCCATTGTGGGAGACCCGGCATCCCCCTTATCTCTGACCCCATTGTGGGAGACCCCACAATCCCCCCTTATCTCTGACTCCATTGTGGGGGACCCGGCATCCCCCTTATCTCTGACCCCTGACTCCATTTTGGGGACCCCGCCCTCCCCTCCACCCCCGCTGCTGTCCCAGGGGTCTCCCCAAGTTCTCTACCAGGGAAACCCCACCCAGGAACTCCCTCGTGATGATCCCCAGGCCCCATCAGGACCCCAAAACCTCCCAGCCCCTCCTGACCCCCCCCTCCCTTTTTGGGGACCTCAGCTGCTGCCAGCCCCTCTGATGTCCCACGTGTCCCAACAGCCCCACGGCTCTGCCAGCCCCTGTGTCCCCTGTGTGGTGACACACAGCCCTGCCACCCCCAGTGTCCCCTGTCTGAGGACACACAGCCCTGACACCTCCTGCGTCCCTTGTCTGGGCACACACAACCCTGTCACCTCCCCGTGTCCCCTCTCTGGGCACACACAGCCCTGTCACCTCCTGTGTCCCCTCTCTGGGGACACACACCCCTGCCACCTCCCATGTCCCCTCTCTGGGCACACACAGCCCTGTCACCTCCCCATGTCCCCTTTCTGGCACACACAGCCCTGCCACCACCCCATGTCCCCTCTCTGGGCACACACAGCCCTGCCACCATCCCGTGTCACCTCTGGGGACACACAGCCCTGCCACCACACTGTGTCCCCTGTGTGGGGACACACAGCCCTGCCACCATCCTGTGTCCCCTCTTTGGGAACACACAGCCCTGCCACCACACTGTGTCCCCTCTCTGGGCACACACAGCCCTGCCACCTCCCCGTGTCCCCTGTGTGGGGACACACAGCCCTGCCACCATCCCATGTCCCCTCTCTGGGGACACACAGCCCTGCCACCATCCTGTGTCCCCTGTGTGGTGACACACAGCCCTGCCACCATCCTGTGTCCCCTCTCTGGGAACACACAGTCCTGCCACCACCCGTGTCCCCTCTCTGGGCACACACAGCCCTGCCACCATCCTGTGTCCCCTCTTTGGGAACACACAGCCCTGTCATCACCCCGTGTCTCTTGTCTGGGGACACACAGCCCTGCCACCACCCCGTGTCCCCTCTCTGGGGACACACAGCCCTGCCACCACACTGTGTCCCCTCTCTGGGCACACACAGCCCTGCCACCTCCCCATGTCCCCTGTGTGGTGACACACAGCCCTGCCACCACGCCATGTCCCCTCCCTGGTGACACACAGCCCTGTCACCTCCCCGTGCCCCCCACCTTGCCGAAGGGCATGAGGTAGTGCTCCAGGTGGGGCCCGGACAGGGGCTCAGGGCGCTGGCTGTCGTCGGCCACCACGATGGTGACGGAGGGGTAGAAGCGGCGGATGCTGGCGATGAGCCCCCGCAGTTTGTCATAGCGCAGGAATGTCTTGGTGGCCACCGTCACCAGGGCCGAGATGTTGTACCCTGGGGGGGTGGAGGCACTGGGAACCTGCACTGGGAGCACTGGGAGCACTGGGAGCACTGGAATCCTGTACTGGGAGCTCTGGAAGCCTGCACTGGGAGCACTGGGAGCACTGGAATCCTGCACTGGGAGCTCTGGAAGCCTGCACTGGGAGCTCTGGGAGCACTGGGAGCACTGGGAGCACTGGGAGTGCTGGGAGTCTGCTACTGGGAGAACTGGAATTCTGGCACTGGGAGCACTGGGAGCAATGGGAGCACTGGGAGTCTGCCATTGGGGGAACAGGAATTCTGGCACTGAGGACACTGGGAGCACTGGGAGCATTGGGAGCCTGCACTGGGACTGCTGGGAGTCTGCTACTGGGAGAACAGGAATTCTGGCACTGGGGGAACTGGGAGTGCACCACTGGGGAAACAGGACTTCTGGCACTGGGGGCACTGGGATTCTCGCACTGGGGGCACTGGGAGCACTGGGATTCTGGCACTGGGGGCACTGGGAGTCTGCCATTGGGGAACAGGAATTCTGGCACTGGGGAGCACTGGGAGCCTGCACTGGGACTGCTGGGAGTCTGCTACTGGGAGAACAGGAATTCTGGCACTGGGGGAACTGGGAGTGCACCACTGGGGGAACAGGACTTCTGGCACTGGGGGCACTGGGATTCTCGCACTGGGGGCACTGGGGGCACTGGGAACACTGGGAGCCTTCTCTGGGACTGCTGGGAGTCTGCTACTGGGAGAACAGGACTTCTGGCACTGGGGGCACTGGGGCACTGGGGGCACTGGGATTCTCACACTGGGGGCACTGGAGTTCTGGAACTGGGAGCTCTGGAAGCCTGCACTAGGAGTGTTGGAAGTCTGCCACTAGGGAAACCAGAATTCTTGCACTGGAGGCACTGGGAGTCTGGCACTGCGGGCACTGGGAGCACTGGGATTCTGGCACTGGGGGCACTGGGAGTCTGGCACTGGGAGCACTGGAATTCTGGCACTGGGGGCACTGGAAGTCTGGCATTGGGAACACTGGGGGCACTGGGAGTCTGGCACTCGGGGAACAGGAATTCTGGCACTGGGAGCACTGGGAGTCTGGCATCAAGGGCACTGGGAGCCTGCTGCTGGGGGCACTGGGATTCTGGCACTGGGGGCACTGGGAGCACTGGGAGCACTGGGAGTCTGGTACTTGAGGAACAGGAATTCTGGCACTGGGAGCACTGGGATTCAGGCACTGGAGGCACTGGAAGTCCAGCACTGGGAACACTGGGGGCACTGGGATTCTGGTACTGGGAGCACCAGGAGCGCTGAACACCCACACGGGGAGCACCGGAACTCTGTCCCCAATGAGCAGGGATGGGAACACTGGGGACACTGGGAACACTGGGGACACTGGGGACACTGCGAGTACCGGGGGCATGCACAGGGCCGGTTTCGGGGTGCAGCGCCCCGCGCTCACCCCCGTCCCCGCTGCTGTCACTGTCGCTGTCGCCGTCGCCGTCGCTGGCGGTTCCCGGGCCGTACAGGCGGGGCGTGGGCGGGTGCCGGATGCGGATGGCGAAGGCGGCGGAGTGGCCGTCGGTGGAGAACTGCACTGCAGGGCGAGGGGCGGCTGGGGGCGCGGGGGGACACGGGGGGCACCGGGAGGGACACCGGAGGGGGTCTGGAATTCCCGGGGGAAGACTGGAATTCTCGGGGAGAGGCTGGAATTCCCGGGGGGGGAATGGAATTCCCGGGGGGCGGGGGTCACTGGGGGATACGGGGACCAAGGGGGACAATGGGGATACCACGAGTGTCCCTGTGGGCATCGGGGATCCGGGGGTGTTGAGGGTCCCGAGGGGCTCTGGGGGATCCAGGGCAGCCAGGGGGACTTGGGGGTCCTGGGAGACGCTGGGGGTCCCAAGGGTGCTGGAATTCCCATGGATCAACCGCGATCTTGGGGTCCCGGGGGTCCCGGGGCTCCGGGGGTGCCGGGGGTCCCGGAATCAGCAGCCCCCCCGATCCGCTCCCCCCGTACCCACCGATGTCGGCGGTGTCGGGGTGGAACTGGGTGTTGGTGTAGGTGACGAACTGCAGCTGCCGGTTCAGGTGGTCCAGGTGGGCGGCGGCCAAGGACAGGTGCGGCTGCCCCTCCCCCCGCAGCGCCACGCCCTCCACCTCGGCCGCCACCGCCAGCGTTCCCAGCGAGGCCGTCAGGTTCACCTGGGGGCGGCACGTCACGGGGGGGCCCGGGGGGGCACGGCAGGGACCCCCCCAAACCGGGGGGCTGCACGCGGGGGGGGAGGGAGCGCGCCGAGCCCGCCCCGGCCCCGCCCTGACCCCGCCCCGGCCACCCCACTGCCCCGCCCACCCCCACACGCCCCGCCCACAAACCTGATTGGCCTCCCCACAAACCGGATTGGCCCCCCCACAAACCGGATTGGCCCCGCCCATGCCAATCACGCCCCGCCCAGTCCACTCGAGCCACGCCCCCTCGCCCACGCCCCCTCCGCCGTGCCCCGCCCTCGCCCTCACCTGGTACCTGTTCCTGGCCGGCGCCTGCAGGCTGAGCCCTGGGGGCCGCGACACGGGGGTGAGGCCTGGAGACCCCCGGAGGGACCCCCTGCCCCTCTCCCCCCTCAGAGACACCCGGGGTGCCCCCTGCCCGCGGACCCCCATCCCCACATGTCCCCCCTTCGCTGTCCCCGGAGCCCCGCACCCCCACATGGGCACACCCCCCGTTCTGTGCCCCCCCACTGCCCCCCCCGTGCCCCCCCACATGCGCTCCCCCCTTCACCCGGTGCCCACCCCCCCCCGAGCTCCCCCCGCGCCCCCTCACCGGGCACCAGCACCGTCTGCAGCGGCCGCACCTCCACCCCCTGCGCCGGGTACTCCAGAGGGGAGTTGGCCGGGACGATCAGCAGGCGGTCGGCGGGGGTCTGCACCCTGCGGGGGGGCACCGGGGGGTTCAACCGGGGGCCCCTGGGCATGGCCAGTGCGGGGCACACCCCTCGCACCCAGCCACGGCGGTCCCAAATCCCCTCGGTGCTGAGCCCGGGACCCCATCCCGGTGCCCCGGGGATTTCCAGCGCATCCGAGCCGGGAGCTGCGGTGCCCGCGCCGAGCCCCGGGGGTCCTGGGGAGTCCCACCCTGCCCCGGGACTGCTCAGAGACCCCGCACCCACCGCCCCAATGCTGAGCCCGGGACCCCATCCCGGTGCCCCGGGGCTTTCCCCCGCCCCCGAACCGGGAGCTGCGGTGCCCGCACTGAGCCCCGGGGGTCTCTGGGGAGTCCCACCCTGCCCCGGGACTGCTCAGAGACCCCGCACCCACCCACCCGTCCCGGTGCCCCGGGGGTCCCTCCCGCCCCCGAGCTGGGAGCTGTGGTGCCCGCACTGAGCCCCGAGGGTCTCTGGGGAGTCCCCCCCTGCCCCGGGACTGCTCACACACCCCGCGCCCACCGCCCCAATGCTGAGCCCGGGACCCCATCCCGGTTCCCCGGGGGTCCCTGCCGCCCCCCCGCACTCACCGGTTCCGGTAGTTGCGGTACTCGCGCTCCCGCAGCCGCAGCTGCCGCGGCCGCTCCCCGGGGGCGAAGGCGCTGGCGAAGTCGAGCCCCGCCGGGCCGGGCCCGAAGAGCCGCCGCCGTAACGGCAGCGCCAGCCCCGCCTCCGCCTCCGCCTCGCACGAGCAGCCGTTCCTGGGCAGCAGCCTGTCGCGACAGGGCCGCTGTCACCGACAGCAGCGGCACCGTGACCTGCGCCACCGCAGCTGGGCACGGCCGCGGGGACCCGCGAGCGGCGCCGCGGTGGCCCCAACGCGACACCTCCCGTCACAGCCTGTCCCCTTGTGGCCCTGCCCCGACACCTCCTGTCACCGCCTGTCCCCTTGTGGCGCTGTCCCGACACCTCCTGTCACCTCCTGTCCCCTTGTGGCACTGCCCTGACCCCTCCTGTCACCTCCTGTCCCCTCGAGGCACCGCCCCGACACCTCCTGTCACCTCCTGTCACCTCCTGTCCCCTCGTGGCGCTGTCCCGACCACTCCTGTCACCGCCTGTCCCCTCGTGGCGCTGTCCCGACACCTCCTGTCACCGCCTGTCCCCACCTGGCACCGCCCTGGCACCTGCTGCCACCACCCACCGCAGCCCTGACCCCACTCTGGGTCACCTTTGTCACCCCTCTGCTGCCACCTCCTCGCCCCTCCCCAGCTGCCCCCAGCACCCAACCCTGGGGTACCCCCGCTTTTGGGTGCCCCAGCCCCACCCCGGGGTGCCCCCATCCCTGAGTAACCCCATCCTTGAGAACCCCCACCCTGTCAGGCCCATCCCCGGGATTCCCAGGCCCCAACCCATGGGTGCCCCACCCCACCCTGGAGTCCCCATCCCATTCTTGGGGACCCCCACCCTGTCGTACCCCACCCCCAGGGTTCCCAGGCCCCAACCCATGGATGCCCCAGCCCCACCCCGGGGTGCCCTCAGCCCCTTCCTGGGGACACCCCCATGTTGTATCCCATCCCCGGGACTCCCAGGCCCCGACCCATGGGTGCCACGACCTCAGCAGCCACAACCCCACCCCAGGGTGCCCTCACCCCTGAGCAACCCCATCCTTGGGGACCCCCACCCTGCCATGCCCCAACCCCGGCATTCCCAACCCATGGGTGCCCCCACTTTTGGGTGCCCCAACCCATGGGTGCCCCTGCCTCAAGAGCCACAACCCCGTGGGTGTCACCGCCTCAGGAGCCACAACCCCACCCCGGGGTGCCCCCATCCCTGAGTAACCCCATCCTTGGGGACCCCCACCCTGTCAGGCCCATCCCTGGGATTCCCAGGCCCCAACCCATGCGTGCTCCGACCCATGGGTGCCCCACCCCACCCTGGGGTGTCCCCATCCCAATTCTTGGGGACCCCCACCCTGTCGTACTCCACCCCCAGGGTTCCCAGGCCCCAACCCATGGGTGCTCTGACCCATGGGTGCCCCATCCCACCCTGGGATGCCCTCAGCCCCTTCTTAGGGACCCCCACCTTGCCATACCCCACCCCTGAGATTCCCAACCCATGGGTGCCCCTGCCTCAGGAGGCACAACCCCACCCTGGGGTGCCCCCATCCCTGAGTAACCCCATCTTTGAGGACCCTCACCCTACCAGGCCCATCCCTGGGATTCCCAGGCCCCAACCCATGGGTGCTCTGACCCATGGGTGCCCCAGCCCCACCCTAGGGTGCCCCACAGCCCCTTCTTAGGGACCCCCACCATGCCGTACCCCACCCCGGGATTCCCAGGCCCCAACCCCACCTCAGCAGCCACAACCTCACCCCGGGGTGCCCTCACCCCTGAGTAACCCCATCCTTGGGGACCCCCACCTTGCCATACCCCACCCCTGAGATTCCCAACCCATGGGTGCCCCCACTTTTGGGTGCCCCAACCCATGGGTGCCCCTGCCTCAGGAGGCACAACCCCACCCTGGGGTGCCCCCATCCCTGAGTGCCCCCATTCTTATAGACCCCCACCCTGCCATACCCCACCCCTGAGATTCCCAGCCCATGGGTGCCCCCATGCAGACCCCCCCCCACCCCTGGGTGCCCTCACCCCAGCGGTGCCTCCCCCACGGTGCCCCCCACCCTCACCACCCCCCGGGTCCCCCCGTGCCCGTCCTTACTCCATGACCTCCTCCTTGAGGCGGAAGGGCACGTGCGGGTAGGCGCGGGCGGGGGGCGGCAGGGGGGGCGGCAGCCGCTGGGGGGAGGGGCGGCGCAGGTCCACGCTGGGGGGGCCCTTGGGCGCCCAGAGGTGCAGGTAGAGCGCGGCCAGCGAGGCTGAGGCCACCAGCAGCAGGCACAGCGCCCGCTGCGCCCCCCGCATCCTGCCTGGGGGGGACACGGGGACACCGTCACCCCCGTGCCCCTCGAGGCCCCCCCGGTGCCACGCAGCACCTCCCAGTGCTCCCAGTGTCCAGTGAGGCCCAGGCAGCAGCACCCAGTGTAGCCCAGTGTAACCCAGTGTTCCCAGTGCCCCCAGTGTGACCCAGTGTTCCCAGAGCCCACAGCACCTCCTGCTGCCACCCAGCACCCTCAGTGTTCCCAGTGTAACCCAGTGTTCCCAGTATCCCCACTGTTCCCAGTGTCCCCCATGTAACCAGTGTAACCCAGTGTCCCCGATGTAACTCAGTGCTCCCAGTGTTCCCAGTATAACCCAGTATAACCCAGTATAACCCAGTATAACCCAGTGTTCCCAGTGTCCCAGTGTAATCCAGAGCCCCCAGGACCTCCTGCTGCCACACAGCACCCCCAGTCTAAACCAGTGTAACCCATTTTAACCCAGCATCCCCAGTGTCCCCAGTGTAACCCAGTGTTCCCAGGCTAACCCAGTGCTCCCAGTGTTCCCAGTGTCCCCAGAGCCCCCAGTGCCTCCTGCTGCCACCCAGCACCCTCAGTGTTCCCAGTGTAACCCAGTATCCGCAGTGCCCCCAGTGTCACCAGTGTAACCCAATGTACCCAGTGTAGCCCAGTGCAAACCAGTGTTCCCAGTGCCCCCAGTGCCCCCAGTGCCTCCTGCTGCCACTGGGCACCCCCAGTGCAAACCAGTGTCCCCAGTGTCCCCAGTGTTCCCAGTGCAGCCCAGAGCCCCCAGTGCCCCCTGCTGCCACCGGGCACTCCCAGTGCAAACCAGTGTCCCCAGTGTAACCCAGTGTTCCCAGTGCAGCCCAGAGCTCCCAGTGCCCCCTGCTGCCACCCAGCACCCCCAGTGCACACCAGTGCCCACAGCAGCTCCCAGTGACGCCCAGTGCACACCAGTGCCCACAGCAGCTCCCAGTGACGCCCAGTGCACACCAGTGCCCACAGCAGCTCCCAGTGACACCCAGTGCACACCAGTGCCCACGGCAGCTCCCAGTGCCACCCAGTGCAAACCAGTGCCCACAGCAGCTCCCAGTGCCACCCAGTGCACACCAGTGCCCACAGCAGCTCCCAGTGCCACCCAGTGCACACCAGTGCCCACAGCAGCTCCCAGTGACACCCAGTGCACACCAGTGCCGCCAGTGCAGTGCACCATCCCCTCACCCCCGCTGCCTGCCGGGCTTTCCCAGCACTCCCCTCTCCCGGTTTCCCGGTTCAGCCCAGTGCCCCCCGCCCCAGTTCCCCCGTTCCGCTGCGCTCAAGCGGCGCCTCCTCCATCCCAGTTCCCCCCAGTGCTCCCAGTGCTCACCTCGGGGTGGGCGCAGGTCCCGGCGGGGGGGGCTCAGCCGACGCTCATGGCTCTGCCCCCCGCAGCACCGGCCTGGGGGCACGGAGACAGCGTTGGGGGCGGGAGGGACGCGCACCCCCGGTACCCCCGGTATCCCCCGGTACCCCCCGGTATCTCCCGGTACTCCCCGGTATCTCCCGGTATCCCCCGGTACCCCCCGGTATCCCCTCGGTAACCCCCCGGTATCCCCCAGCCCCCAGCCGGGGGACGCCCCAGACCCCCCCGGGGGCTCCCCCCGAGGCTGAGGGGCTCAGGGAAGGCAGGGCTCGGGGCACGCGTCACATCGGGAGGGGCTGGGGGTGCTCGGGGGCACCGGGAGGGGCAGGGAGGGGCCTGGGAGGGGTTCGGGGGGCGGCTCGGGGGGCCGAGAGGGGCGGGAGGCGCGGGGGATGCGGAGGGAGGGGGGCTGGGAGTGTCCGGGATGCGGGGCTGGGGGATGCGGGGGATGCCGGGGGGGGGCCGGAGGATTTCGGGGGGGGCCCGGCGGTCCGGGGGACGCCGCGGGATGCGGGGAGCCGGGGGTCTCTGGGGGAGAGGCGGCGATGTCGCAGCCGGTGGGCAGTGGCAGGTGCCATCCCTGGTGGCGATACCCCGCGACAAGAGCGGCCCCGGCCCTACCTGGCTCCGCTGGCGGGTCCCGGCGCTCCGCGGCCGCAAGCGGCACCGGCACCGGAGCGGGCGGCGAGGGCGCCCCCGGCGGCCCCGGTGTGGAACGGCACCGCCGCAGCCCCGGGAGGGGCGGGGCGAGGCTGCGGGGGGGGGAAAGGCGAACGGGGGGGAGGGGGGTGCAAACCGCGGGGAGGGGCGGGCGGGGGTCGGGGCAGATTCAGCCCCCCCGGCGCGGCTGCCACAGGCCGCGCTTTGTGCCCACGCACCGGGAGCACAACGGGCCCATTGAGCGGGGGGGCGGGGGGGGCTCGGTCTGAGCGCTGCCCGGACCGGGAGGGGGCGGGGGCTCGGAGCTGGGGGGGATGGGAGGTTCGGGGGGCTGGGTGCTGCCAGCCGGTTGAAGGAACGCTGAGGGGTCCGGGGTGGGGGGGCTGAGGGGTCCCGGGGGGCGCTGGGGGGGGTTTGGGTGGGGTCAGGGGGAGACCGGGGGAGCGGAGGCGCAGCGGGTGCCGCGGGGATGGCGGCAGGGAGGATGCTGGAGGCGGCCCAGCTGGCTCGGGGTCCCACGCACGCCCCTCACCGTGGGCCGGGGCCTCCCCCAGGAGCGGGGCCGGCTCCCCCCTCCCGGCTCCGGTAATCACGTGACGCCCCCGGGATGCTCTGTGCCCTCCGCCAATCAGCGCGCGGGGATCGCCTGCATCCCACTCGGCCAATGGGGAGCCGCCACGCGTGACGTCACCGCGGCCGGCCGCGCCCCGCCTCGCTATTGGCTGCCGCCCGCGCGGGCTCTGACCAATCGCCGCTGCCCCGGGTCTCGCAACCACCTCGCCCCCGCGGCCTCACAACCGGTGGCGTCATCGCCGCCCGTCGACCAATCAGAGTCGCGCTAGCCCTTGACAGGCAGGCGTGTAGACCAATCGCCACCCGGAGCAGCGGGACGGGGCGGGCGCGGGCAGGTGCGGGCGGAAGCGGAAGCGGCGGCGGCGGGGGAAGATGGCGGCGCGGCGGGGCCCGGGGCCGGTGGCGGTGCTGGCACTGCTGGCGCTGCTCGGCCCGGGGTGGCCCCTCCGCGGGGCCCGAGCCGTGCTCAACCTGCAGGAGCTCAGCGAGCTCAAGTACGGCCTCGAGATCTTGGCCGAGCCCGTGCTGGCCGGGCAGGTGCGCCGCGGCACCGGGGCCAACGGCAGGGTGGGGGGGGGAGGCGGGCAGCGTCCCGGGGGCCCTACCGGGACCGGCGCGCCGGCCACGGGGCTGCCGAGGAGGGGGGCACTGGCTGCGGGTCGGGAATGCCGCCCGGGGGGGTCCTACGGGCACCGGGAGCGCCTGTCCGGGGACGCTCCGGGGTGGGGCTGCGGTTCGGGGCTGGACCGGGCCCGAGGCACCGGCCGGTGCTCCCTGCTGGGGCTCCTTCCGGGGCTGGGGGCTGCTGGGGAGCGGAACACGGCCGGGGGTCCCCGGGGGGGCCGTTCGGAGCGGGAACGGGGCCGGGGGCAGCGTCAGGGTCTGACCCGGGGCTGGGGGCACCGGCCCGGGCGGGGTCCGGGTGCTCCGGGCTGGGGTTGGGGCACGGGGAGGGGTCCCTGGCCGGGATCAGGGGCACACGGGGGTCGGGGCGCTCCGTACCTGTCCCGCTGAGCCGCTCCACGGGGACAGCCGGGCCTGGGGGTCCCTGGGGTGACAGCGATCCCCGGACACCCCCCGCAGCTGGCGGGGCCGCACCTCTGCTGCCCCAGATGTTCCAGGGGTTTCCCCCCGGATGCGGGGCTGGCAGTGCCAGGGGCGGGGAGGGGACGGGACCGTCCTCTCACTTCTGGTTTTGTGTTTCGGGTTCCCGAATTTGGGAGGCAGGGCACACCCCGCTGGCAGGCGCTGCCGGGTTTTTATCCCCGCGGCTCCCCTGGCACCCCTCGAGCCGTGGAGGCAGAAAGTGCCGAGCAACCCCTGAGGGGTTTGGGGGGTGGTCCGCAGCCCCCTGCAGCTGCTGGGGACAGTGACAGGCCTGTCCCCAACACCCCTGTGCCCTGGGTGTGACAGGGACTGGGGGAGGCTGGGCTGGGGCTGGGCTGCCCCGTGGGGGGATGGGCTGTGGGGTCTGTCCTGTCCCACCCGGGGGCGCTGTGGGTACATGGGGGGCTGTGGGGTCACTGGGAGAAACTGTGGGGTCTCTGAGGGGGCTGTGAGGTCACTGGGGGAGACTGGAGGGTCTCTGGGGGGATTATGGGGTCTCAGGGTTCTGGAGGGTACTGAGGGGGGTCTTTGCAAGGGGTCAGACTTCAGGGTCCTGGGAGGCTGTGGGGTCTCGGGGGGGGTCTGAGGTGTGTCCTATAGGGGCTGTGGGGTCCCAGGGGGGCTGTGGGGTCTCGGGGGGGCTGTGGGGTCTCGGGGGGGGCTGTGAGGTATCTGAGAGGTCCTGAAGGGGCTGTAGGGTCCCAGGGGCGGCTGTGGGGTCTCAGAGGGGCTGTGGGGTGCTGGAGGGTCCTGGGGAGCTATGGGGTCTGGTAGGGGCTGTGGGGTCTTGGGTGGTGGGGTCTGAGGTGCCCTGTAGGGGCTGTGGAGTCCCGGGGTGGCTGTGGGGTCTTGGGGGTGCTGGAGGGTCCTGGGGGGGATCTGAGGTGCCCTGTGGGGTCCTGGGGTGGTCTGAGGTGCCCTATAGGGGCTGTGGGGTCCTGGGGTGGGTCTGAGGTGTCCTATAGGTGCTGTGGGGTCCTGGGGTGGGTCTGAGGTGTCCTATAGGTGCTGTGGGGTCCCGGGGTGGGTCTGAGGTGCTCTATATGGGCTGTGGGGTCCCGGGGTGGGTCTGAGGTGCCCTATAGGGGCTGTGGGATCCGGGGTGGGTCTGAGGTGCCCTGTAGGGGCTGTGGGATCCGGGGGGGTCTGAGGTGTCCTACAGGGGCTGCAGGGTCCCAGGACGGCTCTGACAGCCCCGTGCCCCCCCAGCACCATGCCGAGGATGTGGTGACAGTGGCCTCGAGGTTCAAGCAGCGCTACGAGTGCCGCCTGCCCCCCGCGGCCGTGGGGCCCCCGCCCGGCCCCCCGCGGGACCCCCGGCTCTACAACGGCTCCGGCGTGGCCGAGCTGCTGCGGCCCATGGGGACAGCGCCATGCCTGCTCAAGGTGGGTGACAGGGGGGTGACAGGGGGGCGGCAGGGGGGCACCCCCAGCCCCCGGCCTCACCCAAGGGCTCTGCTCTCCCCAGACCAAGGACTGGTGGACGTACGAGTTCTGCTACGGGAGGCACATCCAGCAGTACCACCTGGAAGGTGACAGTGGGGACAGCGGGAGGGACAGAGTGGCCCTGGTGACCTCTGTCCCCTAATTCTGCCCTCTGTGTCCCTGCAGAGTCTGAAATCAAAGGTGACATCCTCGTCCTCGGCTATTACCAGTCCGCCTTCGATTGGGATGATGAGACAGCCAAGGTCTGTGTGTCCCCTCCCTCCCCACCTTGGGGACAGCAGGGACAGGGCTGGTCTGTCCCTGTCCCCGTGCCCACCCCGCGGCCCTCCCCGTCCCCTCCAGGCCTCCAAGCAGCACCAGCTGAGGCGCTACCACAGCCAGAGCTACGTGAACGGCTCCCGCTGCGACCTGACCGGCCGCGCCCGCGAGGCCGAGGTCCGGGTAAGCGCAGGGGACACCCCGCGGGGACACGGGTGACACCTGGAGGCACCCGCGGGGAGAGCAGGGTGACACCTCCGGGGCCGTGCCCGCAGTTCCTGTGCGAGGAGGGCGCCGGGGATTACATCGCCCGCGTGGACGAGCCGCAGTCGTGCTCGTACGTGCTGACGGTGCACACCACGCGTATCTGCCACCACCCGTTCCTGCGGCCCGCCCCGGGGCTGGCCCCACAGCCCATCCGCTGCCAGCCCGCCCTGACGCCCGCCCAGTACGTCCAGTACGTGCGTGCACAAGTCTGTGAGTACTGGGAGCCTGGCCTGGGCATGGGGGGGCTGTGGGGTGGGGGCTGGCGCTGTGTCCTGTCCGGCATGAGGCTGGTGCTGAGCCTGGTGTGGGGCTGGCACTGTCCCCTCCATCCTGAGGCTGGCACTGTCCTCTTCAGCCTGGCCCTGTCCCCTCCATCCTAAGCCTGGCCCTGTCTCCTCCATCCCAAGGGTGGCCCTGTCCCCTCCAACCTGAGGCTGGCATTGTCCTTTTCAGCCTTGGGATGGCCCTGTCCTCTTCAGCCTGGCCCTGTCCCCTTCATCCCAAGGGTGGCCCTGTCCCCTCCATCCTGAGGCTGGCACTGTCCCCTCCATCCTAAACCTGGCCCTGTCCCATCCATCCCGAGGCTGGCACTGTCCTTTTCAGCCTGGCCCTGTCCCCTCCACCCCGAGGCTGGTGTTGTTCCCTCCATCCCAAGGCTGGCTCTGTCCCCTCCACCCCGAGGCTGGCACTGTCACCTCCATCCCGAGGCTGGCACTGAGTCCCAGTGCAGGGCTGGCACTGCTGGGAGGGTTGGGACACCCCAGCTGTGCTGGGGACCCTGTGGCCAGGCCAGGGATGTCCAGCAGAGTTGGGGACAGGCTGGGGACAACCCTTCTGGGCTGGGGAGCTCCCAAGTGCTCTGCATCTGCTGGCCAGGCCGAGGAACCCACCTTGAACCCCTCGTGCAGGTTGAGGATGGGTTGGAGACTGAGAGGCTGAAGGGGGAGTTCAACCTGGGTCAGGCACTGTCCTCTTCAGCCTGGCCGTGTTCCCTCCTTTTCAGGCTGCCACTGTCCCCTCTTATCTCAAGGCTGGCACTCTCTTCTCCCACCTGGCTCTGTCCCCTCATCCCCAGCTGGCCTTGTCCCTTCCATCCTGGGGCTGGCACTGTCACTTTCCTGCCCTTGTCTCCTCCATCCTAGGCTGGCACTGTCACCTTCCTGCCCTTGTCCCCTTCCTCCTAGGCTGGCACTGTCACCTTCCTGCCCTTGTCCTCTCTGTCCTGGGCTGGCCTGTCACCTTCCTGCCCTTGTCCCCTCCATCCTGGGGCTGGCACTGTCACCTTCCTGCCCTTGTCCCCTTCCTCCTAAGCTGGCACTGTCACCTTCCTGCCCTTGTCCCCTCCATCCTAGGGCTGGCACTGTCACCTTCCTGCCCTTGTCCTCTCTGTCCTGGGGCTGGCACTGTCACCTTCCTGCCCTTGTCCCCTCCATCCTGGGGCTGGCACTGTCACCTTCCTGCCCTTGTCCCCTCTGTCCTGGGGCTGGCACTGTCACCTTCCTGCCCTTGTCCCTCCATCCTGGGCTGGCACTGTCACCTTCCTGCCCTTGTCCCCTCCATCCTAGGGCTGGCACTGTCACCTTCCTGCCCTTGTCCTCTCTGTCTTGGGGCTGGCACTGTCACCTTCCTGCCCTTGTCCCCTCCATCCTAGGGCTGGCACTGTCACCTTCCTGCCCTTGTCCTCTCTGTCCTGGGGCTGGCACTGTCACCTTCCTGCCCTTGTCCCCTCCATCCTAGGCTGGCACTGTCACCTTCCTGCCCTTGTCCCCTCTGTCCTGGGGCTCTCGCTGGTCCCTCTGTGCCAGGGTTGGCCTTGTCCCCTCGGAGGCAGGACTGCCATGGTCCCCTGCAGCGTGGAGCTGGCCCTGTTCCCCCCAGCTGTCACTGTCCCTGTCCCCTGTGTCCCCAGCTGACACCAAGCGGAAGGTGGAGGAGATCTCGGAGGAGCTGCGGACGCTGGACACGCGGCTCTGGAGTGACAGGGACAGCGAGGCCCCCTCCCAGAGCCCTGAGGGCACCCAGGATGGTATGGCCCCTGTCCCCCCCTCAGGGTGACAGCACAGCCAGTGTCCCCTCTCCTCCCGGGACCCCTGGCCTGGCTGTGGCTTTGAAGCTCCCAGTGCCAGGTGTGTCCCCTCTGTGCCAGGAAACCAGCCAGACACAGCCAAGGGTGTGACAGCTGGGGACCAGGAGGTGACAGTCACAGGCACTGACCAGCAGGACAGCACCAGGGTGAGTCCCAGTGGCGCTGGGGACATTCTGGGGGTCTTGGGGTGGGTTTGGGTCACTTTGGGGGGGTTTAGAGTCCTGCTCCATCCTCTGTCTCCTCCCTGCAGGAACCATCCCTGAGGGCAGCTGGCACTCGGGCAGCTGGTGAGTCCTGGGGTGTCCCCCCCATGTCACCTCCGTGCCCACCCTGTGTCCCCCATGTCCCCCCATGTCCTCCCTGCCACTCCCAGCCCCCTGTTCTGGGTTCCCTCTTAGATCCACGGAAGAAAATCCACTTCAAGGTGATCCGGAGCCCCAGGGACCTGCTGCAGTTCATCGAGGAGCTGAAGGAGACCACCAGGAAGGTGGGCACCTCCCCCCTGCCCCCCGGGCCTCTCCGTGCCTCAGTTTCCCCCTGAGCCCCTTCCCGCTGCCTCAGGCCAAGGAGAAGGCGAGCGAGGAGGAGGAGGAGGAGGCAGCAGCCAAAGCTCCCCCAGCCCCACCTGGCCCCGTGGAGCCCCCCAGCCCCGAGGCCCCGCCTGGCTCCGAGGCACCCCCAGTGGGGGAGGACGAGGAGGAAGAGGAGGAGGAGGAGGAAGAGGAAGAAGAGGAGGAGGCAGGGCCGCTGCTGGCAGGGCTGGAGCTGCTGCCACGGGAGCAGGTGGCGAGGCTGAAGGAGGAGGTGAAGAGCCAGATGGAGCAAGAGTTTGACAGCATCATCAGCGAGGTGGGGACCCCTGGCTGGGCTGGGACCCCCTGGCTGGGCTGGGGCTTTCTGGCTGGACTGGGAACCCCTGGCTGGACTGGGAACCCCTGGCTGGACTGGGAACCCCACAGGGACACTGGGAACCCCACAGGGGCACTGGAAACCCCTCTGGCTGGACTGGGACCCCCCCTGACTGGGCTGGGACCCCCCCGGCTGGATTGGGAAACCCATAGGGACACTGGAACCCCTCTGGCTGGACTGGGACCCCTCTGGCTGGACTGGGACCCCCACATGAGCACTGGGAACCCCACAGGGACACTGAGACCCCCCTGGCTGGACTGGGAACTCCACAGGGACACTGGGACCCCCGTGGCTGGATTGGGACCCGTCTGGCTGGGCTAGGATCCCCACAGGGACACGGAGACCCCTCTGGGTGGGCTCTGCAGCCACCCTTGAGGGCCCTCGGCAGGGATGGGACCCTCTGGCCAAGCTGAGGCTGCCCGGGCTGCAATGGGGGAGCCCCAGCAGCCCTGGGGACACCCTGTCCACACCAGGGAACCCCTGACCATGCTGGGGACCCCCTGACTGCACTGGGCCTCCCGTGGCTGGACTGGGGAGCTCCTGGGAGGGTTGGGACACCTCGGCTGTGCTGGGGACCCTGTGGCCAGGCCAGGGATACCCAGCAGAGTTGGGGACAGGCTGGGGACAACCCTTCTGGGCCAGGGAGCCCCCAGGTGCTCTGCACCTTCTGGCCAGGCCCAGGAACCCGCCTGGAACCCCTCGTGCAGGTGGAGGATGAGTTGGAGACCGAGGGGCTGAAGGGGGAGTTCGACCGGAGCCGCGCCACCCGGACCCTGGCGTCCACCCTGACCCGGCTGATGGACCGGCTGGACAGGGCCGAGCCCCGCCCCGAGCCCCGCCGCGACCCCTCCGGGCCCGCCCCCGCTCCCGGCGGGCACGGAGAGGAGGAGGAGGAGGAGGAGGAAGGGGGAGCCGCGAGGAAGGGCAGCCCCAAGGATGGGCGGGTGCGGGTGCGGATGAGCAGGGTCGGGAGCCGCGACGCGCCCCAGGAGCTTCCCCGGGGGAAGCAGGAGCGGCTCCAGGAGGGGCAGGAGCCCCCCCGGGAGGATCAGGAGCCCCCCCGGGAAAAGCAGAGCCCCTCGCAGCTGCCGCAGGTGGAGAACGAGGTGCGGGAGCTGCTGGCCAAGGAAGGGCTGCGGGCTGAAGGTAGGGAGGGGTCCGGCCGGGGAGGCGGCGGGGGGGAGCCCCCCACTCCCCAAAACCAACCCCCCCGGGCCCCCTCCCCAGGGAAAATCGAGATCAAGATCGTGACGGCGGCGGCGGCGGGGAGCGAGGAGGAGGAGGCGGCGCAGTGGCTGTCGGAGGAAGATTCCCGGAGCCTGAAGGAGATTTTCCTCAGCATCCTGGTGCGGGGCCGGGGAGGGACACCGGGACCGGGGAAGGACACCGGGACGGGGGAGGGACACCGGGACGGGGGAGGGCACGGAGGGACGGGGGAGGGACATGGAGGGACCGAGGAGGGCACCGAGGGACTGGGGAGGGGAATTTATAATTTGGGGGGAAATTGAGACCCGGGCTGGAACTGAGGCGTGGCAGGGCTGGGGAATGTGGGAGCGTCACTGGGGAATGGGGGGGAAACTGAGGTGAGGGGGACATTGAGGTGAGGGGACACTGAGTTTGGAGGACTCTGAGGTGAGGGGACACTGGGGTGAGGGTGACACTGAGGTGGGGGACACTGAGGTGAGGGGTGGCACTGAGGGGACACTGAAGTCAGGGGGAACACTGATGTGAGGGTGGCACTGAAGTGGGGGGACACAGAGGTCAGGGGACACTGAGGTGACAGGGGACACTGAGGTGAGGGTGACTCTGAGGTGAGGGTGACTCTGAGGTGAGGGGACACTGAGATGAGGGGACACTGAGATGAGGGGACACTGAGGTCAGGTGACACTGAGGTGACAGGGCACACTTGAGGTCAGGTGACACTGAGGTGACAGGTGACACTGAGATGAGGGGACTCTGAGCTCAGGGGACACTGAGGTGACAGGGGACACTGAGGTCAGGTGACACTGAGGTGACAGGGGACACTGAGGTGACAGGTGACACTGAGCTCAGGGGACACTGAGGTGACACTGAGGGGACACTGCCCCCCCAGGTGCAGGGCACGGAGGAGGCGCAGAAGGAGCGGCGGCGGCAGCAGGCCCTGGAGGACAATTATCGCTTCGTCTGGGGGGGCCGTGACGAGCCCCCCCCTCCCGCCGACTCCGAGGACCAAGACTTCTGACCCCCCAAATTCTCATCTCTTAAATCTTGAATGTCCCCCCAGAGTTGTGGCTCCCTCCCTGCTGTGGGACTGGGCACGGGACACCCCGAGGACACTGGTGTCCCCCCCAGGAGGGGCCCTGCTCCCTTTGGGGGGAGCTCACTGTGTCCCCCCCCGTGTCCCTGTCCTGCTGGGGGATGTCACCGTGTCCCCCCCCAGGTTCCTGCCTTGCTGGGGGAGGTCACTGTGACACACTGGGGTCCCTGTCCTCCTGGGGGGAGGTCACTGTGTCCCCCCGGGGAGGTCACTGTGTCCCCCCCCGGTGTCCCTGTCCTGGGGGAGGTCAGTGTGTCCCCCCCCGGTGTCCCTGTCCTCCTGGGGAAGGTCAGTGTGTCCCCCCAGGTGTCCCTGCCCTGCTGGGGGAGGTCGCTGTGTCCCCCCGGGGAGGTCACTGTGTCCCCCCCCGGTGTCCCTGCCTTGCTGGGGGAGGTCGCTGTGTCCCCCCGGGGAGGTCACTGTGTCCCCCCCCGGTGTCCCCGCCCTGCCATCGGGCACGTTTGTGACACGGACGAACCGGGGGGAGGAATGGCGGTGATTTAGGGGGTGGGAGGGTCGGGGGGGTGGGTGTGGTTGGGTGGGGGGGTCCCGTTGCCCCCGGAGCCGTCCGTGCTCCCCCCGGGGGGGTCGCTCTCTCATAATGAGATGTAACGGAGCCGTTCGGCCGCTTTGCCCCGCCCCCCCTTTTTATCAATAAACCGAGGTCACCCCGGGCTGTGTCTGTGTCCCCCCCTGTCCCGGGGTCTTCACCCCCCCCCGCGGGGTCCTGGGGATCGCCCCCGCCCCGAATTGCGGTAGGGGCGGGGTCGGGGCGCGGCAGCCAATCAGAATCAGGGCGGGGCCAGGAGGCTCGGCGGGCCTCGGCCAATGGGAGCGCGAGGGGCGGGGACAGCGGGACCCCCGAGCGGACCGGGACCGCCACCACCCCTGGGGACAGCGGGGACACCGGGACACCCGAGCGGACCGGGGCCACTAGGACTGCCGCCACCCGTGGGTACAGCGGTGCCACGGGGACCGCCACCACCCTTGGGGACAGCGGTGCCACCGCCGCCCCCGGCACCGACAGGACCCACAGGAACCCGCGGAGCCACCGGGACCCCCAGACCCGCTGGTACCCACGGGGTACCCAGGGCGAGCAGAGACACCAGGACCCCCCCAAACCAACCAGGACCGACAGAGACCGTGGGACCCCCCCGGACCGAACCGGGACCCCCGACCCGCGGCACCAGGTGAGGCTGCAGCCGGCACCCCCGGTGCCACAACCCTGCAACTGCCCCCCGGTCCCCGTCCTGACCGGCCTCACCCCCCCCTTGTCCTCACCTACCACAAGGGGCTGAGGGTGACCCAGTGCAACCCGGAGCCCCCAGTGCCTCCTGCTGCCACCCAGCGTGCCCAGTGTAAACCAGTATAACCCAGTGTCTCCAGTGTTCCCAGGGCTCCCAGAGCCCCCAGTGCCTCCTGCTGCCACCCAGCGTGCCCAGTGTAAACCAGTGTACCCCAGTGTCCCCAGTGTAACCAGTGTAACCAGTGCCCCCAGTGTAACCCAGTGTTCCCAGTGTACCCCAGTGTCCCCAGCGTTCGGGGACAGTGTACAATGGGGAATTTACCCCTGTCCCCCCTTAACCAAAAGCAGAGGTTCTGTGTTACCCACCCCAGCCACCCCTTGGATCTGGGGCGTGGGGTGCCACTGCTGTCCCATGGGTGTCACCCCCTCTGTGTGTGTCACTCCCCTTCCGTGGGTCCTGTCCCCCGCCTCCCACGGGCTTTCCCCAGCTGGTGGCAGTGGCAGATGCCACAGAGGCTGCGGGGTGACAGGGGGTGTCCCCACTGACCCCCCCGTACACAAGCCAGGTGTCCCCATGCTGCTCCTGGGCCTGCAGAGCGCGTGGCTGCCCTTCCATGGGGGCATCTTGGTGGGCTTCATCACCACCTTCCTCCTCCTCCACGGCCTCCTGCTGCCCCAGCCCGTGCCTGCCCCCAGCCGGGACCCCCAGGTGACCAATGACCCCTCCGGGATGTCCTTGTCCCCTGCACTCTTCGGCGTGGCCCCAGCGGATGCTCCAGGTGGGCGCTGCTGCTGCGGCGGGTGGCACAGGGTGGGGACACGGGTGGGGACACAGGGTGGGGACACGGGGAGGGGACACGGGGGACTCCGGTGGGCTGGGGCTGGCAGGAGAATGTGGGGGGCACCAATCGCTGTGTCTGCTCCGCTTGTTGGGGAGACCGAGGGGCTGAATGGGGAGCAAAACCGAACCCCTGTGCCCACCCTGACCCGGCTGATGGAGCGGCTGGGCAGGGCTGGGCCCCACTGCGACCCCCCCGAGCCCAATTGTGACCCCTCCGGGGCCCCTCCGGTCCCAGGGGACACAGAGGGAAAGAGGAGGAGGAGGAGCGGGGAGCAGTGAGGAAGGGCAGCCCCAAGGATGGGCAGGTGCCGCACCCTGATTGTGGCCACACCCTGATCGTGACCACATCTTGATCGTGACCACACCCTGATCGTGACCACGCCCTGATCGTGGCCACACCCTGATTGTGACCACACCCTGATTGTGGCCACGCCCTGATTGTGGCCACATCCTGATTGTGACCATGCCCTGATAGTGGCCGCACCCTGATTGTGGCCACGCCCTGATTGTGACCACACCCTGATTGTGGCCGCACCCTGATCATGACCACACCCTGATCGTGGCCACACCCTGATTGTGGCCACACCCTGATTGTGGCAGCGCGGGGACACCGGGGGCTTCGCCCGCGCTCAGCGCAGCCCCTTCTCCCCCAGGCGAGGACGCGGGGGTGGCGCGGGCGCTGTTCCAGCGGGTGCGGGTGCTGTGCTGGGTGATGACGGCCCCCCAGAACCTGCAGACCAAAGCGCGACACGTGCGGGACACTTGGGCACGGCACTGCAACGTGGCGCTGTTCGTGAGCTCCGAGCCCGCCCCGCACTTCCCGGCCGTGGGGCTGGGGGTGGCCGAGGGCCGGGGGCAGCTCTACCAGAAAACCATGCGGGCTCTGCAGTACGTGCACCGGCACCACCGCGCCCACGCCGACTGGTTCCTCAAGGCCGACGACGACACCTTCGTGGTGCTGGACAACCTGCGCTGGCTGCTGGCCGCCCACCCGCCCCAGCGGCCGCTCTACCTCGGCAAGCGCTTCCGGCCCTTCACCCGCCAGGGCTACATGAGCGGCGGGGCCGGCTACGTGCTCAGCCGGGGGGCTCTGGCCAGCGTGGCCGCCGCCTTCGCCCGCGGGACCTGCGGCCACACCGGCCCCGAGGAGGACGTGGCGCTGGGGCAGTGCCTGGAGCGGCTGGGGGTGGCCGTGGGGGATTCGCGGGACACGTGGGGCCGGGAGACCTTCCACCCCTTCCCGCCCGAGATCCACCTCACCCACCGCTTCGCCCGGGGCTTCTGGTACCAGCGGTACTGCTGGTACCCCGTCGTGGAGGTGGGTCACAGCCCGGGGTCACCCTGTCACTGTCACTGTCCCACCTGGATAGGGGCAGCTGGTGGGGTGGTTGTGGCCCCCCTGCATGGCCAGAACCCCCCCATATCTCTCCTCAGTAGCCCCACGTGTGGCCACTGCCTCCCTGTGAGTGGCCACAGCTCTCCTTGGGTGTCATCTTTCCCCACACACACCTTGTGTGACTGTGGTGTCCCCACTGTGCGTGGCTGTGACACCCTTGAGGATCAGTCACGTTGTCACCCCCCCATGTCTTACCAACACGGCCATGGCATTGCCCCCCCAAATCCCCTGAGACCCCCAGCTGTGGCCAGGATGTTCCTCCACTGTGCAGCCACGCGCCCTCTGTGTGTGACCACTGTGTCCCCCACATGTGACCACCGTGTCCTCCCTCACACGTGGCCACAGGTCCCCCGTGTGTGACCACGGTGGCCTCGGTGTGCCACGCACAGCCGTGACCCCGCTCCCACGCCCGTGGCCCCCAAAATGTTCCCTCCACGTGTGACCGTGGTCCCTCTGCCCAAAATCCAGCCACGGTGTCCCCCACTGTCACCACGGTCTGCTGTCCCTGCGCTGGTGATGTCCCCACCCCGCTCTGAGCGCCCTGGGGTGATCAGGGACAGCCTCCAGCTCCCTGTGCCCACCCTGCCCTGTGGGTGGGGGGCGCTGGGTGCCCAGTGCCACCCCCAGCCCCACCCCGTGTCCCCGCAGGGTCCCCAGTGCTGCTCGGACCTGGCCGTGTCCTTCCACTACGTGCCGGGGGAGGAGATGTACGCGCTGGAGTACCTGAGCCAGCGCCTGCGCCCATACGGCTACCGGCCCCGCTACCGGCCCCCCCTGAGCGCCCCCGGGACCCCCGGGGTGCCCAACGCCACCGGGACCCCCGGGGTGCCCAACGCCACCCAGAGCCACCAGGGTCCCCAAACACCCCCAGCCCCCCAGCCCTGCCCCTCCCCTTCCCGGACCCCCTCTCGGTGAAGGTGGTCCCGAATTTGGGGGTTTCCCCCCAAATGAGGCCCCCGTGGTCCCAGCCCTGCCCTGGGACCCCAAATGCTCCGAGCCCTCCCCGTGTCCTGCGCCCACCCCAACCCCCCTTCCCCGGCGGACCCGCGTGGCCTCAATTAGCGGCTGTTAATGAGCTTTGAGGGGATTGGGTGGCCCTGATCCGGGGGTACCGAGGGCCTCAGGGCTTTGGGGGAGACCGGGCAGGGATCGGAGGTGTTTAAGGAGGACACGGAGCTGGGGGAGGAGGGGAAGGGTCCCATCGAGGGGGGCTGCGGGAGCCAGGAGGTCCCCAAGGTGGGGACAAAGCCTCTCTGTGGGGATCGCCCCTTCCTGTCCCTTCCTGTCCCCTGTCCCCGTCTCTGTGTCCGAGGTGGCCGTGACCCCACCCCCGGTGTGACCGCGCTGCCTCCCCATTTGAAGCCATGCCAGCCCCTCAGGGTGTCCCCCCATGGTGACAGTGCCACCCCCATGTCCGGGTTGTCCCCATGATCCCCCGTGTTGCCCCCTCACCCCCAGTGACCACTCGCGTGGCCGTGACCCTGCGGCACCACCCCCTGCACGAGCTCTGCCCCCCGAGCCACCACCCCCCCGGTTCCCTGGAACCCCCCCAGGGGATCGCCCCAATTCCTGGGGGCGCTCAGTGCCCACAGAGGGGGGGTTTTAGGGGTCGGGGGCGGTGCCCCCCGAGCCGGGGGGTGAAGGAGGCTCCATTTTTGGGGTGCAGGTGGCAGGCGGGGCTGGGGGCGGGGCAGCCCCTCCCTCCTGCCCTGGGGACCCCAAATGTCCTGAGACTCCCCCCTCCCCCCCCCGTCTCGCACGCCCCCCAGGCGGACCCTCGTGGCCCTAATTAGCGGCTATTAATGAGCTTTGCGGGGACAGGCTGGCCTTGATCCGGGGGGCGCGGGGGAGGGGGGGCCAAAGCGGGGCTGAGGGCTGGGGGGGGCTGGGGGGGCGGGGGTCTCAGCAGGACACGGAGCTGGGGGGGCGGGCCCCACTGGGGGGTCTGTGGGTGATGGGACCCCACAGTGGGGGAGAGCCGGGGATAGGGGAAACAGGGGGACAGGGGACAACAGACTGGGCGGGGACACAGAGGGGGGGGGACAACAGAGCTGGGGATAGGGGACACAGAGCGGGACAGGGGGACAACAGAGCGGGGACAGGGGACCAAGGGGAAGGGGACAACAGAGCCGGGGACAGGGGGACAACAGAGCCGGGGACAAGGGGGACAACAGAGCCGGGGACAGACAGGGGGACAACAGAGCCGGGGACAAGGGGGACAACAGAGCTGGGGACAGGGGGACAACAGAGCCGGGAAGGGAACAGAGGGGGACAGGGACAACAGAGCCGGGGACAGGGGGACAACAGAGCTGGGGACAGGGGGACAACAGAGCCGGGGACCAACAGAGCTGGGGAAGGGGGACAACAGAGCTGGGGACAGGGGGACAACAGAGCCGGGGACAAGGGGACAACAGAGCTGGGGACAGGGGGACAACAGAGCTGGGGACAAGGGGACAACAGAGCTGGGGATAGGGGGACAACAGAGCTGGGGACAAGGGGACAACAGAGCTGGGGACAAGGACAGACCCTGCAGCTGTGGGGGCCTCTGAGCTGGTGGCAGCAGAGGGACAGCGGGGCTGGGGGGCGTTGGCTGGGGACACCCTTGGGACCCTCCGGGTGGTGACGGCAGCACGGGGCTGGGGACGAGGAGGGGACAATGAGGGCGGGGGTGGCTCAAGGCTGCGGACAGGCACAGGACGGGGTGGCCGATTTTGGCACCGCCGTGTCCCTGACCCGTTCCTTGTCCCCGCACAACCCCCCCGACCCCTCCCGCGGGTCCCCTCCGCAGCTCCGCAGCTCGGACGTCGCTGTCCAGCGGCTGCAGCCGGGCGGTGCTGGCTCCACCCAGACACTCAGGCCGCGCCCACTCAGCGACACACCCCGCTAAGCCCCGCCCACACCGCGATCACTGACACTGCCCCTGCAGGCTAAGCCACACCCACCTCATTTGCATATCAATCCCGCCTACCTATCAAACCCAACCTTTTGTGACCTCTCCCAATAACCACGCCCCTTATTTACATACGATTATCCGCAATCAGGTCTCCGCCCCATCAGACCCCGCCCACCTCGTTATTATTTAAGTCACACCCATCGCCCGGTCCCGCCCACGGTGATGCTGCCCCGCCCCCAGGCCCCGCCCCTGCCGGGCCGTTCCGGTCAGTGCGGGAAGCCGCTGACCGCCGGACACGGCCCGGAGCATCAGCCCCTCCCCAATGCCCCTCGGTGTCCCGCAGTGTCCCCTCATGTCCCCCAGTGTCCCCTCATGTCCCCCAGTGCCGCGGTGACTCCCCGGTGCTCCGCTTTGTCCCCAGTGTCCCCAGTGTCCTCCCAGTGTCTCTAGTGCCCTCCCAGTGTCCCCCCAGTGTTCCCCAGTGTCCCCCCAGTGTCCCCAGTGCCCTCCCAGCCCTGCACGGAGGCCGGACCCCGACCTTCCCCATCACCCTGTGACACCCCGCTTGTCACTCCTTGTCACCCATCTCCTCGTGGCCCTGCGCGACCCGCCCCCTGTCACTGTGTGAGCCATCACCTCGTGTCATTCACGCCGCCACGTGCCACCCTGTGTCACCCACCCGCTGTGTCCCCACCGCCACCCTGTGTCACCCAGCCCCCGTGTGGTTGTGTCACCCACCCCGCCATGCCCTCAGCACCCCGAGTCACCCCCGTGTCACCCCCGCGTCACCCCCGTGTGACCGAGCTGGCTCCCCATTTGTGGCCATGCCAGCCCCCTCAGGGTGTCCCCCCCATGGTGACAGTGTCCCCGCCATGTCCGCGTTGTCCCCATGATCCCCCGTGTTGCCCCCCCACCCCAGTGACCACAGTGCCACTAACAACCAATGTCCCCTGTGCCCTCCATGTCCCCTGTGTCCCCCTCGCCACCTTCCTGCCACCTCCGTGTCCCCCGTGTCCCCTGTGCCCTCCATGTCCCCTGTGTCCCCCGCGCTGCGTTCCTGCCATCCCCATGTCCCCTGTGTCCCTTGTGTCCCCTCACACCACCTGCCTGCCACCCCCGTGTCCCCTGAGTCCCCCGTACTCTCCATGTCCCCTGTGTCCCCCTCGCCGTGTTTCTGCCACCCCCGTGTCCCTCGTGTCCCCCGTGCTCGCCGTGCCCCCCGTGCTGCGTTCCTGCCACCCCCGTGTCCCCTGTATCCCCCGTGCTCGCCGTGTCCCCTGTGTCTCTCTCGCCGCCTTCCTGCCACCCCTGTGTCCCCCATGTCCCTTGTGTCCCCTCACGCCGCCTTCCTGCCACCCCCGTGTTCCCTGTGTCCCCCGTGTCCCCCAGGCCGCGCTCCTGCCCGCCCCGTGTCCCCCGTGTCCCCCTGTGTCCCCCGTGCCGCGTTCCTGCCACCCCCCGTGTCCCCCGTGTCCCCGGCGGGAAGGACGAACCGTGTCACAGCACCAGTGTCCGACATTGTCACGTACTTACAGTTACACCCGAGAGATGAAAACGCTGTACACGGCCCGGACCCCCGGGCGACCCCCGGGCCGCCCCCCGACCCCTCCCGCGCCCCCCCCCGGCCCCACCCGGGGTCCCTGGCTCAGCCCCTGTGGGGGTGTCGGGGGCGTCACAGCTGGGGCGACCCTACATTCATGGGGGGGTCCCGGGAGGGGCAGGCGGCGGCCCCCCCCCACCCCCCAGGCCGGCGGGAGGGGGGTCGGGGGTCCCGCCGGCGGTGCCCCCCCGCGGGGGGAGGGGCTGGCTCTATCCTATCGCGAACCAAAGCAATAAATTAACGGGGATCCCGAGGGGGGCCGAGAAACGGGGGGGGCAGGGGAGGTGGGGCACGGGGGGGGTGTCAGGCCGCGGGGGGGGCAGGGGGCGTACAAAAGGTTCTGTAGAAAAGGGGGCGCGTCGGGGTCTGCTCTGCTCCTGTGCCGGGGCGGGGGACACGGGGACAGGGACACGGCATGGGGGGCACGGCCGGGGGGGGACACGGGGACAGGGACACGGCATGGGGGGCACGGCCGGCGGGGGGACATGGGGACAGGGCCAGAGGGGGCGGCAGGGGCAGGGTGACTTGGGGAGGTGACATGGGGAGGGGGACACAGCACGCGGGAACGGGGACGGGGGTAGGACAGAGTGATGTGAGCAGGGGCAGAGGAGAGGGTGACACGGGCAGGGGTGACAGGGACAGGGGTGACAGGGACAGGGGATGGCACGGGCAGGAGTGACAGGGGCAGGGGTGACAGGGACAGGGGATGGCACGGGCAGGAGTGACAGGGGCAGGGGTTACCCCGTCTTCAGCCCCCCGACCCCAGCTGTGCCCACCCCACGCCGGGGCACAATACCCCGGGCAGGGGACAGGAAGGGGACCTGGGTGGCAGTGGCATCGCTGTGACCCCCTGGCACTGGGGGGATCCCCGGCACAGAGAGGGCGACAGGAGCAGCGGAGAGCCCGACACGGCGAGGATAATAAATAGAGCATCAAAAGTACAAACCGTGGGCGAGGGGCGACCCCCGGGGGTGGCACCGGGGTGACCCCGGCTGCGGGCTGGGGGCGCCGGGGGGCTCCGGGCCCCTCGGGGCTATACCAGCGCGGACCGGGGCTCGCAGAGGCCCACGCTGGCACAGCTGCTGCGGCGGCGGGGCCCGGGGGTCGGGGGGCCGCCGGGGGTCGGTGGGCCGGGGGTCGGGGGGCTGCCGGGAGTGGAGGGGCTGCCGGGCCCCTCGCCGGGGCAGCCGTGCTGCAGCAGGATGTCGGCGCACTCGCGGCTGCCGGCGCGGCGGGCGTAGAAGAGCGCGGTGCGGCCGTGGCCATCCCGGGCCCGCACATCGGCCCCGTACTGCGGGCACGGCCGCGCGTCACCCGCCGGGTCACCGCGCGGTCCCCAAAGGCCACGGGGTCACATCCCCCGCGGTCCTGGCGTGTCCCCCCCCAGGGACACAGCGTTCTCCCCCCGGCCATCCCAGGATTCCCGGGGACACTTTACAATCCCCCATGGTCGTGCCATTGTCCCGATGACAACCCCATATCCCCCAGGACCATCCCAGGTCACCCATGACCACCCCATATCCCCCGTGACCACCCCATATCCCCCAGGACCACCCCAAGTCACCCATGACCACCCCATATCCCCTGTGACCACCCTATATCCCCCGTGACCACCCCATATCCTCCATGACCACCCATATCCCCTGTGACAACCCCATGTCCCCCGTGACCACCCCATATCCCCCATGTCCTCCGTGACCACCCCATATCCCCCAGGACCACCCCAGGTCCTCCATGTCCCCGTGTCCCCCCCCATATCCCCCGTGACCACCCCATGTCCTCCATGACCACCCCATATCCCCCATGACCACCCCATGTCCTCCATGACCACCCCATATCCCCTGTGACCACCCCAGGTCACCCATGACCACCCCAGGTCACCCATGACCATGACATCTGTCCTCTGGCCACGCCACTGTCCCCAAGGCCACCCAGCATCCCCCATGGCAGCACCACATCCCCCACAGCCACGTCCCCACAACCCCATGATTTACCCCCTGGCTGTGCCATCACCCCAAGGCCACTCCAGGTGCCCCACGAACACCTCACACCCCCCAAGACCACCCCGCACCCCCATAACTGCGCCGTGTCCCCCAAAGCCACCCCACGGTCCCCATGGCCGTGTCACTTGCCTCCTGGCCATGTCGTGGTGCCCAACACCACACCCGTCCCCCATGTCCATACCATGTCCCCCATGACCACCCCATGGTCCCCATCACCACACCACATCCCCCACACCCATGTCACTGTCCCCACAGCCATGTCACGGTTCCCACAGCCATGTCATGGTTCCCACAACCATGTCACTGTCCCCACAGCCATGTCACTGTCCCCACAGCCATGTCACTGTCCCCACACCCATATGATGGTTCCCACAACCATGTCACTGTCCCCACAGCCATGTCACCTCCCTCATGGTCATGCCACAATAACCGTGACCACACCACATCCCCCACACCCATGTCACCATCCCCACAACCATGTCACGGTCCCCACAGCCATGTCACAGTCCCCACAGCCATGTCACTGTTCCCACAGCCATGTCACGGTTCCCACAACCATGTCACGGTCCCCACAGCCATGTCACCATCCCCACAACCATGTCACGGTCCCCACAACCATGTCATGGTCCCCACAGCCATGTCACCTCCCTCATGGCAATCCCACAGTACCCGTGATCACACCACATCTCCCACATCCATGTCATGGTCTCCACGTCCATGTCACAGCCCCCACATCCATGTCACGGTCCCCACATCCATGTCACAGCCCCCACAACCATGTCATGGTCCCCACATCCATGTCATGGTCTCCACATCCATGTCACAGCCCCCACATCCATGTCACAGCCCCCACATCCATGTCATGGTCTCCACATCCATGTCACGGTCCCCACATCCATGTCACAGTCCCCACAACCATGTCACCTCCCTTGTGGCCACACCACAATACCCATGACCACACCACATCCCCCACAGCCACCCCAAGACCCTGCTCCCTCCCTTGGCTGGACACTGCCCCCCAAAACCCCCTCCGGCCCACGTACCCACACCAGCAGCTGGGTGACCACCACCTGGGCGGTGTCACAGGCCAGGTGCAGCGCCATGCGCCGGTCCGCGTCAGCCATGGCCACGTTGAGCTGGTCCTTGTGGCTGTGGGCCAGCAGCAGCAGCACGGCCGGCAGGTCCCGCTCGCGCACGGCCCCCAGCAGCCGCTCGGCCAGCGGCGCCTCGGCCGCGGGCAGCGGCGCCAGGAACAGCCGCTGCTCGTACTTGGCACGGATCCACGACTCCCTCTCCTCCCTGGGGATGACAGGGGGCATGGGGTGTCAGGGACAGCAGGGGACACGGGGTGTCAGGGGCAGCAGGGTGGCACCGTGGGGTGGTCCACAGTTCCTGCTCCTCCCTGGGCATGGGGACAACAGGGGACACAGGGTGTTGGGGACAACAGGGGACACGGGGTGTCAGGGACAGCAGGGGACACGGGATGTCAGGGACAACAGGGGACACAGGGTGTCAGGGGCAGCAGGGTGGCACCGCGAGGTGATCCACAATTCCTGCTCTTCCCTGGGCACGGGGGTATGGGGACAACAGGGGACACTGGGTGGCAGGGACAGCAGGGTGGCACCGCTAGGTGATCCACAATTCCTGCTCCTCCCTGGGAACAACAGGGGATATGGGGTGGCAGGGACAGCAGGTGCCACCGTGGGGTGGTCCACAGTTCCTGCTCCTCCCTGGGCATGGGGACAACAGGGGACACGGAGTGGCAGGGACAGCAGAGTGGCACCAAGGGGTGGTCTGCAATTCCTGCTCCTCCCTGGGCATGAGGGCATGGGGATAACAGGGGACACGGGGTGTCAGGGGCAGCAGGGTGGCACCGTGGGGACACAGATCCACAATTCCTGCTCCTCCCTGGGCATGGGGCATGGTAGCGATGACAGGGACAAAGGGTGGTGTGGCAGTGGGGACACAAAGGGGTGCATAGTGGCATCACAGGAACAGGGAGAGTGAAAACAGGGGGAACACGTGAGGGTTGGAGACACGGAGTGGCAGCAGGGTGGCATGGGGCACAGGGGTGTCAGGAACTGCAGTGTGGCACTGCTGGATCATGGAGTCACAAGGCACCAGGGACAGGGGGTGGGGGACACGGGGACACTGGGGACATGGGGTGGCACCACAATGATGACATGGGGTGACACTGTGCCCTTCCACGCTTTGGGGACTGCAGGGGGATGGAGACATTCACGTTGATGACATGGGGATAAGGGGCATCAGAGTCTATGGGATGGCACAGCAGTGACACGCAGGGTGGGCACATAAGGCATCAGGGGTGGCATAGAGGACAGCGACATGGGGTGACACCGGGAAGGACACAGATGCACAGTTCCTGCTCCTCCCTGGGCATGGGGCACTGCTGTGACGGGAGGACACAGGGGTGACAGGGACAAAGGGTGGTGTGGCAGTGGGGACACAAAGGTGTCAGGGGTGCTTAGTGGCATCACAGGGACAGGGAGAGTGAAAACAGGAGGGACACAGGGGTGTCAGGAACTGCAGTGTGGCACTGCTGGATCATGGGGTCACAAGGCACCAGGGACAGGGGGCGGGGACACAGGGACACTGGGGACATGGGGTGGCACGTGGGGATAAGGGTCTGTGGGATGGCACAGCAGTGACATGCAGAGTGGGCACATATCAGGGATGGCAGGGTGGCATCGTGGTGACATAGATGACAGCGACACAGGGTGACACCAGGGGGGAAACAGGGGCGGGGCCAGGGGACACCCACCGGGAGGACTCGTGGGTGGGCTTGCAGCGGCCGCGCGGGTTCTGCTCCCAGATGCTGTTGGCGGTGGCGTTGCCGATGGCCGTGAGCACCAGCGTCAGCTCCCGCGGCCAATCGTCCAGGTCCAGCGAGCGCACGCGCGACACGTGCGTGCCCAGGTTGCGGTGGATGCCCGAGCACTCGATGCAGATCAGGGCGCCCAGATTCAGGCTGGCCCACGTGGGGTCTGTGGCGTGAGCAGAGAGGGTGGTCGGGGTGGGGGGTGAGCTGGGGCACCCCTGGGTGCTGGGGGCACCCCATGGTGCGGGACACAGTGCGACCCACAGTGTGGCGTGGCACGTGGTGGCTGTGATACACGGCATATGTGGCATCGTGTCACCCACTGCATGATGTGTCCCATGGCATTGTGTGACCCATGGCACCATGTGGCATCGTGTCACCCATTGCATCACCTGTCCCATGGCACGGTGTAGGTTATGGCACTGTGTGACATGGTGTGACCCATGGCACCATGTGGCATCGTGTCACTCACTGCATCACGTGTCCCATGGCATTGTGTGACCCACGGCACCTTGTGGCATTGTGTCACCCATTGCATCATGTGTCACCCATGGCACTGTGTAGCTCATGGCATTGTGTGACACGGTGTGACCCATGGCACCACGTGGCATTGTGCCACCCATTGCCATCACCTGTCCCATGGCATTGTGTGACCCTGGCCTGGTGTAACCCTTGGCGCCATGTGGCATTGTGTCACCCATTGCATCAGGTGTCCCATGGCACTGTGTGACACGGTGTGACCCATGGCGCCATGTGGCCTGTGCCATCCATTGTGTGGCCCATGGCACCATGTAGCATCGTGTCACCCAGTGCATCATGTGTCCCATGGCACGGTGTGACCCATGGTGCCATGGGCATCCTGTCACTCATTGCATCACGTGTTCCATGGCATTGTGTGACCCATGGCACCTTGTGGCATTGTGTCACCCATTGCATCACATGTCCCATGGCATCAACGTAGCTTATGGCATTGTGTGACACCGTGTAAGCCACGACACCATGTGGCATCGTGTCACTCACTGCATCACATGTCCCATGCCATCATATGACCCTGGTACAGTGTGACCCATGGCGCCATGTGGCATCGCGTCACCCACTGCATCATGCACTCCAGGCACTGTGCAGCTTATGGCATTGCGTCACACGGTGTGACCCATGGCACCATGTGGCATTGTGTCACCCATTGCATCATGTGTCCCATGGCATTGTGTGACACGGCGTGACCCATGGCTTCACGTGGCCTGTGCCATCCATTGTGTGACCCATGGCAACAGGTGGCATATGACAACGCACAGCCCAGGACATCGTGTGACCCATGGCATCGTGTCACACATGGCATCATGTGGCCCACAGTCCTCCCTCACCCTGGCTGCCATGGCATGGCACCATCACCCCGTGCCACCATCACCTGGGTTCAGGGCTCTGCAGGGCCCACGGCACTGCTGCCCCATGAACCGATGTCCCCGCATGTCCCTGCCCACCCACGTCCCCCCGTTGCCCCCCGGCGCCCCTGGGGACTCACTGGGTGCCCCGCAGTCCACGCAGAGCGAGTTCCCGCGGGCGTTGCGGATGGCCTGGATGGCCACGGCCTCACTCTGGCTGTCCATGCGCGCCTGCAGGGACACGGGGGTGAGCGGGGCACGGGGGTGACATGGGGACCCCGCCAGTGCCCCCACCGAGGTCCCACCTTGTTCTTGCTGCTCTCGCAGCACTGCAGGCTGGCCAGGATCTGGCTCTCGATGGCCTGCACCCACGCGTCGCGCTCCTCGAAGCTGGCGGCCTCAAAGTGCCACGTCTGCCCCGTGCTCGACACGATCAGGAACTCAAAGTTCTCCTCCTCTGCGGGACCAGAGACCCCCGGGGGGGGCGGTGGGATAGGAGCTCCTACACCCATGGGGGGCTGGACTGGCCCAGCGCCCACTCCAGCCCCCCACATCCCCCCCTGGCCCCCAAAATCTGTCCAAACCCCCTCCCCAGCAGTCCCCACCCCTCCCGGGGTGTGTGCTAGCAGCAGGCAAGGGGAGGGCACAGCCACATGCACGGGAGGCACCGCTCACGCCACGTTACCTGTTTTATAAATATTTCTTAAACTACCAAAACTTTTTAATTTCCACATTTTGCGCTTGGCTGCGGAGGGTCCGGGCAGCAGGAGTGGAGAGAGGAAACGGGGACAGAGTCAGGGGGGCCCGCGAAGCCCTGGGGACGGTGCAGAAGGTGGCAGGCAGTGGCAGAGCGAGGGGGATGCGTGGACAGCGTGGCTGAGCGTGGACGGGGGGTGAATCCCCCCGAATTCTGAGGCGTCACTGCCGTGGAGGGTGGTGGCCTTGTCCCCACAGCGCCGTGGGTGACTGGGGCTGGGGACACGTGGCAGTGGCACCCACCTTCTGCCTGCCCACCCGAGCCCTCGGTCTTGGACGGCGTCATCAGCTTCTTCCGCCGGTGCTTCTTCCTGTCCACCAGCGGCGACGGCGGAGGGTCCCTGCCCGCGCTGCCCGGGCTGGACACGGCCTCGAAGGACAAGGGGGACTCTGCAAAGAGACCACACGTGGGGCTTGGGGGGCACCACGGACACCAGGGCCACCATGGACACTGTGATCGCTGGGGTCACCATAGACACCGGGGTAACTGGGGCCACCATGGACACCAGGGTCACTGGGGGCACAATACCAGGGTCACTGGGGCTGCCATGGACACTGAGGTCATTGGGGTCACCATGGACACCGGGGTCATTGGAGTCACCATGGACACTGAAGTCACTGGGGCCACCATGGACACCAGGGTCTCTGGGGTCACCATGGACACTGGGGTGACTGGGGTCACCATGGACACCGGGGTCATTGGGGTCACCATGGACACTGAGGTCATTGGGGTCACCATGGACACCGGGGTCATTGGGGCCACCAATGGACACTGATGGTGTGGCATGAGGACAGTATGGCTGGACACTGAGGTCACTGGGGCCACCATGGACACTGGGGGCACTGGGGCCATCATGGACACTGGGGTCATTGGGGTCACCATGGACACTGGGATCACTGGGGCCACCATGGACACTGATGGTGTGGCATGAGGACAGTATGGCTGGACACTGAGGTCACTGGGGCCACCATGGACACTGGGGTCATTGGGGTCACCATGGACACTGGGATCACTGGGGCCACCATGGACACTGAGGTCACTGGGGGCACCATGGACACCAGGGTCACTGGGGTCACCATGGACACTGGGGTCACCATGGACACCAGGGTCACCATGGACACTGAGGTCACTGGGGCCACCATGGACACTGAGGTCATTGGGACCACCATGGACACTGGGGGCACTGGGACCACCATGGACACTGAGGTCACTGGGGGCACCATGGACACTGGGGACACTATGGACACCGGGATCATTGGGGTCACCATGGGCACTGGGGGCACTGGGGCCACCATGGACATCGGGGTCATTGGAGTCACCATGGACACTGAGGTCACTGGGGGCACCATGGACACTGGGATCACTGGGGCCACCATGGGCACTGGGGGCACTGGGACCACCATGGACACTGAGGTCACTGGGGGCACCATGGACACTGGGGACACTATGGACACCGGGATCATTGGGGTCACCATGGGCACTGGGGGCACTGGACACCAGGGTCATTGGGGTCACCATGGGCACTGGGGGCACTGGAGCCACCAGGCTGATGAGGACCAGGACCACTGAGGCCACCAGGGTCACCAAGTGCATCAGAACCACTCAGGTCACTCAAGGGCTATCAGTGTCACCAAGGGCACTGAGCTCAGCAGTGTCCCTTGGGCCACCAGGGCCACTGGACGCACTAGGGTGACCAGGGTCACAAGTCCACCAGAGGCTCTGGTCACACCGGGATC
The DNA here is from genome assembly GCA_021534815.1 of Acrocephalus arundinaceus. Taxonomy (NCBI): domain Eukaryota; kingdom Metazoa; phylum Chordata; class Aves; order Passeriformes; family Sylviidae; genus Acrocephalus; species Acrocephalus arundinaceus. Next base: position 875,554 of record JAJEOU010001088.1, on the reverse strand, counting down.
ATCAGAGCTCATCAGGGTCACTGATGTCACTGGGATCACCAGGACCCACACCCTCAAGGCCACCAAGTCCATTGGTCTGACCCAAATCCCTGGGGCCATTGGGGTCACAAGAGCCTCTTGGCTCACCAGAGTCATGAGGGTCACCAGGGCCACTGGGTTCACCAGGCTCACCAGGACATCGGGGTGGCTTCTGGGACTCACCAGCGCCAGCAGTTTCACTTTGGCCACCAGCACCACCAAAGGGCCACCTGGTCCCTGGGCTCACCGGGACCACGAGGGTTATTGTGGTCACCATGGTTAACAAAGGTCACCTGGTCCCTGGGCTCACCAGGACCATCAGGGTTATTGTGGTCACCAGGGTCAACAAGGGTCACCTGGTCCTTGGGTCACCAGGACCACCAGGTGTACTGTGTAAGCCACCAGAACCACCAGGGCTACCAAGGGCCACCTGAGCTGCCCAGAAGCCACCGTGCTCAGCGGGGCCACCACTGTGGGTGCCCCGGGAGGTGGCCACATCCCTGCTTGTGCTGGTGTCACTCACCTGAGGCCAGCTTGGCGCCGGAGGCGGAGGCGCAGCGCTGCAGTGACCCCTTCCCCACCACCTTCAGCCCTGGCTCGGGGGGCAGGCTCAGCCCCACCGAGGGGACACCGGCTGCAAGGGCGAGGGACAGTGTCACCGTGGTCCCCGTGGTGTCCCCCCCATCCCCGGTGTCCCCCCGGGGCTCACCACCCGGCTCGGGGTCCCGCAGCAGCCCGTTGATGCTGGCGGAGGGGCCGCAGGCAGAGATGGCGCGGGGCGGGCGCTTCCCGGGCACCTTGACCGTGGTGCGCAGCAGGTCCATCTCCTTGCCGTGGGTGCTGTGGATGTAGTCCTGGGGGGACAGCGGGGGTGACGCTGCGCCCTCCCACGCTTTGGGGACAGCGGGGGGACGGGGACACTCACGTTGATGCTGGGGTGGTAGAACAGGAGGCCATTGCTGGACAGGGTCACGTATTTCTTCTTCCACTCCTTGTTCAGGGAGTTGCCGCTGCGCTTCAGCAGGAAGCTCTGGGGACAGGGGACAGTGAGGGGACAGAGGGAACACTGGGAGCCACCCGTGTCCTCCTGCCACCGCCACCACCCACCTGCTTGATGGGGATGGCACGGCCACTGCCGGCCACCTCGCCCCGGCTGTCCAGGCTGCGCTTCTCAGAGTCGCTGCCACGGCGCGTCTGCGGGGACAGGGGTGGCACTTGTGGCCCAGCTGGGGACACTAGGGTGCCCACATGTCCCCCAGTGTTGGAGCCCAGTGGTGGGGACATTGGGGTGCCACAGATGCCACCACCCTGGTGGGAACACCCTGGGTGCCCACATGTCCCTCAGTGCCACCACCAGGTCAAGTGGGCACTATGGATGCCATGTGTCCCCACCACCCTGCTAGAGGACACATCAGAAGCCCCATGCTGGGGACATCCTGGGTGTCCTGTGTGTCCCCCATGCCCACACTGGATGCCCACGTGTCCCTCAGTGCCACCACCACCATGCCAAGGGGACACCTGAGATACCACATGCCACTCAATGTCACCACCCCGCCGGGGACACCTCAGGTGCTGTATGTCCCCTGCTGCCACCACCCCACCAGGATGACATTCTGGGTAACAACATCAAGGGGACACCCTGGATGTCACCACCACCACTACACCAGCGGAAACGCTGGGGTGCCACGTGTCCCCCAGTGCCACCCGCAGTGCCACCCGCAGTGCCACCCGCAGTGCCACCTGCAGTGCCACCCCCGGCAGGGGCTGGGGGCACTCACGGTGAAGAGGCTGGTGCGGCGCTTGGCCCCGCGGTGCAGCGAGCTGGGGGTCCCCAGCGGGGCCGGGGTCTCGCTGCGCAGCTCCCGGTGGCTCACGTTGGGCGTGGAGGGCAGTGAGGATGAGTAGTCGCTGGTGTGGCCGCCATTGCTGGCCTGGGGGGACACGGGGTCAGCCTGGGCAGTGGCCGGGGGCCGGCGCAGGGGGCCAGGGGTTACCTGGCCAGGGTGGACGCCCCCCACGGGGGTGGAGGCGGCGGAGTGGCTCGGGGAGCTGGGCAGGGACTTGCAGGACGCCATCAGCTGCTGCTGCTTCTTCAGCGCCACGGCCTTCTGGGCCACTGAGGGGACACTGAGTCAGGGGGCCGGACCCTCAACCTGCCCAGCCACTGTCCCCATCCCACCTGGGCATGGGCCCCATCCTCATCCCACCTAGACACTGCCCCCATCCCACCTGGATGTGTTCCCATCCCACATGGAGTGGACAAGGTCCTTGATCTACCCAGCCATGGACCTGGCACACCTGGACAGGTTCCCCTGCACTACCCTGTCCACTGTCCCCATCCCACCTGCACACAGTCCCTGTCTCACCTGGACACGACCCTGTGCCATCTGGCCACCATTGCCCTCGACCCAGATGTGATCCCACGCTGGCCACCACCCCATCCAACCAGGTCACACCCATTCCACCCTGGCCACCATCCCCATCTCACCTGGCCACGGTCTCCATGACACACCGGTCACTGTCCCCATCACACCGTGTCGCCAGGCCCTTCCCACCCTCTCCCCACCCCTGCAGGGCGCGGTCACCCACCCTCGGTGAAGACCCGGTCCACGTTGAGCCCGTACGTGGCGCAGGTCTCGTAGTAGAGGCAGCGCCGCATGTCCCCGCAGAGCGCCCGGGCGCGTGCGTCCTCCACCGCCCGCGGGCTGGACGAGCTGATCTTGTCTGGGGAGTCAGGGGGTCAGCCCGGGGTGCCCCGTCCTGCTCCACCACCACTGGGTCCCCCTGTGTGTCCCTGGCTCACCCTGGGTGCCCACCAGCGCCAGGGCCACGTCGCCGGCGCCGCGGAGGTCGCTGAGCAGCGCGTGCAGCCGCGTCACCTCCTCGAAGCTGCTCTCGCTCTCCAGGCTAAAGACGAAGATGACGGCGTCCGCCCAGCTGGCAAACTGGGGGGCCACGGGCTGGGGTCAGGGCTCGGCTCTGGCCAACGTGGCCCCCCGCCGGCCCCCGGGCCCCTCGTACCTGCGCATCCGGGGCGCCGGCCTCCTCCCGGATGAGCAGGAGGTGGCTCTGGCCATCAACTGTCACCTCACGCTTGAACTGTCCACCTGCAGCAGGGGAGGGGGGCCCTGCAGGTATGCTCCGCCCACATGGATGGAATGTCCCATGGCCCCGCCCAGCGCCGTGTGTGACCAGCACTCTGACCCCAAATGTCCCGCAGCCATGACCAGCACCATGACGTTGCCCATTCTCTGCCTGTGTCCATCCCCTTCACCATCCCCACCCATGTCCATGCCCAGCATCATGGCCTTGTCCATTCCATGCCTGTGTCCATCCCGTGGTCATGCCCAGCCCCATGACATGTCCATCCCATGCCCAGCTCCATGGATATGTCCACTCCTCCATCTCCATCCCCATGGCCACTGAACCCATCCCCATGACATGTCTACGGTCACGTCCATCCCATGCCCATGGCCATGTCCATCCCATGCTCATGGTCACATCCATCCCATGCCCATGGCCATGTCCATCCCATGCTCATGGTCACATCCATCCCATGCCCATGGTCACGTCCATCCCATGCTCATGGTCATGTCCATCCCATGCCCGTGGTCACGTCCATCCCATGCCCATGGTCACATCCATCCCATGCCCATGGCCATGTCCATCCCACACCCACGGTCATGTCCATCTCATGACCATGGTAACTTTCATCCCATGCCTGTGGCCATGTCCCTCCCATGCCCATGTCCACCCCATGGCCACTCACTCTCAGTGGGCTCCAGGCCCACGTAGGAGCCCGTGAGGAACCGGTGGACGAGCGCTGACTTCCCGCTCTTGCTGCTGCCCAGGACTCCCTGGGTGGGCAGAAGGGATGTCAGGATGGCTGAGGACACACACAGGGACACGAGGACACGGGGACACGGGGACATGGGGACACAGCACCCACCAGGCGGATCTCAGGGATGGAGCGGGCAAGGGTCCACTCCTGGCTGTTCACCAAGGCCTCTGCGGAGGTAGATGGGTGAGACAGAGCCCGGGACCCCCAGGAACCCCCAGGAACCCCCAGGAACCCCCCAGCTTCCCCTGGCACCCCCAGCAGCTCCTGACACCCCAATTCCCGGGGGGCCCCCACCCCGCGGCGCAGCAGCAGCTTCCTGCGTGGGCGGCCACCAGCTGTCACCCAGCAACGGCACCAGGCCCGCGGGGGCGGCGGGACGACGTGGAGATGCCACGTGGCACAGGGACGGGGACGTGGCAGCACGAGGCGTCGTGTGCCAAGGCACGAGGACACGGAGGGCACAGGGACACGGTGGGCATGGGGACAGGAGCTGTGGGAGAGCACGGCGTGGCACAGGGACACGGTGGGAACCGTGACGGGCACCAGGACGCCGTGTGGCACAAGGTGGTGGCACGGCATGAGGACGCAATGGATTCCAGGATGTGACAGCCATGAGGGCACAGCGTGGCACCAGGATGTGGCGTGGCATGGGGACACAGTGGGAACCACCAGGCCATGACAGGGGACACAGCGCAGCACAAGGATGTGGCACCAGGACACGATGGGCACCGGACACGGCACGGCAGGAGGAATGGGGTGGCACGAGGACACCGCGGATGCCGGCACAGGATGGGCACGAGGACACGATGCCAGCGGTGCATGACAACCTCAGGCCTGAGGATGCAGCACAGCGTGAGCACAAGGTGTGGCACAGGGACACGATGGACACCAGGACATGGCGCGGCAGCGTGACACAAGGACACGGTGTGGCACAAGGATGACACATGGCACCAGGACCTGGTGTATCATGAGGACAGGCCGTGACAAGAAGGACACAGCGTGGCACATGATGGGCACAAGGCTGTGATGGCACCAGGGCATGGTGTGACACAAGGATGATGCACCACACAGTGGCACCAGGACAGCCATGACACGAGGACATGGTGTGGCACAGGACAGGCTGCGATGGCACCAGGGCATGGTGTGGCACAAGGATGATGCATGGCACCAGGACGCAGCATGGCATGAGGACATGGTGTGGCACATGACAGGCCATCACACCAGGACAGGCCGTGACACGAGGACACAGCATGGCACACATGGGCAAAAGGCTGCGATGGCACCAGGACACAGTGTGGCACTAGGACAGGCCATGACATGAGAACATGGTGTGGCACAGGATGGGCACAAGGCTGCAGTGGCACCAGGACACAGCGTGGCACCAGGACAGGCCATGACATGAGGACACGGCATGGCACAGGATGGTCACAAGGCTGTAGTGGCACCAGGACACGGTATGGCATGAGGATGATGCATGGCACCAGGACATGGTGTGGCATGAGGACAGGCCATGACACAAGGACATGGCGTGGTACAGGACGGGCACAAGGCTGCAGTGGCACCAGGACACGGTGTGACACAAGGATGATGCATGGCACCAGGACACGGTGTGGCATGAGGACAGGCCATGACACGAGGACATGGCGTGGTACAGGACGGGCACAAGGCTGCAGTGGCACCAGGACACGGTGTGGCATGAGGATGATGCATGGCACCAGACATGGTGTAGCACCAGGATGACACATGGCACCAGGACACGGTGTGGCACCAGGACAGGCTGTGACACAAGGACATGGTGTGGCCCACGATGGGCACAAGGCTGCGATGGCACCAGAACTCGTGTGGCGCACAAGGACACGGCGTGGCACAGACACCCGGTGTGGCACAAGGACGCGCCCTGTGCCCCCCATGTGTCCTACCTGGCATCCCCAGCCCCTCTGGGCAGTGGTGGCACCACAAAGGGGGACCCTGAGGTCCCCCCCCGTTTCTGTGCCTCAGTTTCTGCCACCAGCACGGAGCCGGGTCGTGCCGTGCAGGCGCCAGCCGGGGAGAGGGTTAATGCTGCCTGTCACCCCTCACATTGTCACCGAGCTGCCACCCCCGGGCCCTGCAGGTGCTGCCCACGCACCCCGGGGTGCCAAGGTGCGTGCAGGCAGACAGAGGGACGCCGGGGGGGGGACAGCGGGACACGGGGGAACCGGACAGATGGGGGACAGGATGCACGGGTGTGACGCACAGATGGAGGCGAGGATAGACGGATGGACGGCGGGACAGAACGACGGAGGTGGGGGTGGCGCCTGACCCCCCTTGGGGTTCCCCATGGATCCCCAGCAGGGCCAGCACCGGGCCCCGCCAAATCCGACACCCCACATGGCCCCAAAGGCACAAAAACAGGGGACAGCCCAGCCTGGGGGGTCACAGCCCCAATGTCCCCACACCCCAACAACCAAACCCGGCACAGCCCAGCCCGGGGGGTCACAGCCCCAATGACCCCACACCCCAACAACCAAACCCGGGACAGCCCAGCCCGGGGGGTCACAGCCCCAATGTCCCCCACACCGTGACAGCCAAACCCGGCACAGCCCAGCCCGGGGGTCACAGCCCCGCTGTGCCCCACACCGTGACAGCCAAACCCGGCACAGCCCAGCCCGGGGGGGTCACAGCCCCAATGTCCCCACACCCCAACAGCCAAACCCGGGACAGCCCAGCCTGGGGGGGTCACAGCCCCCCTGTGCCCCACACCGTGACAGCCAAACCCAGCCCAGCCCAGCCCGGGGGTCACAGCCCCCCTGTGCCCCACACTGTGACAGCCAAACCCGGGACAGCCCAGCCCGGGGGGGTCACAGCCCCAACGTCGCCAACACCCTGACAGTCAAACCCGGGACAGCCCAGCCCGGGGGTCACAGCCCCCCTGTGCCCCACACCCGACAGCCGCGGCTCCTCCTGCCCCACACGGCGCCCGCGGGTCTGGGCGCCTCCTGCCCCACCAGGGAAACTGAGGCACGACTCCCCGGCCACACCGGGCACTGCCCCAGGTCACCGAGGGGCACCGTGGGGACACCGAGCCACGGCCCGGGGAGACCCCCGGGTTCCGCCGGGCCGGTACTCACTGTGAGGGGTGCCCCTGGCCGGGTCGGCGCCGGGGGGAGACCAGGGGGGCGTGGGGTGGGTGGGGGTCGCCGCGGGGCTCTTGGTGAAGATGCCGCTGATGAACTTGAGCATCTTTCGGTCGCGGGTGGAGGCGCGACCCCCCTCGCGCCCCCGCTTCAGCCCCGTCTCGGGGGCGGGGGCGGGGACCAGAGCCCCCGGCCCCGGCTGCAGGTCGCTGTAGTCCAGGGTCTTGCTCTTGCCCTTGCTGGGGGACAGCCGGGCCCGCGGGGGCCCCTCGCTCTTGCCCCCCGCCTTGGGGCGCCCCTTCCCTTCTCCCTCGGGCCACGACAGGCGGCTGCCGGCCGGTTTGCTGGGGGTCTTGCCCGCTCGGGGGTCGGGGGTCCCGCGGCTCCCCCCGCCGCTCGCCGCTTTGGGGGGTTTGGGACCGGCCAGGCGGAGGCGGCGGGGGCCGGCGGAGGGGTGCGGGGAGGCTGTGGGGGGATCCAGGGGCGGCGGGGGGGGTCTGCCTCCCTCCGGGGGGCCTCGGGGCCCCCCCAGGTGGCCTGGCTCAGCAGCGGGCGGCGGGGGGTGGCGGCGGGCTGGGGGATGTCCAGGGCGGCCAGACCCCGCTCCCCCGGCCCCTCCAAGGTGCCCTTGGCCCCCCGGGGGTCGGGTTTGGGGGGCAAGGCCGGCAGCGGGGGGGGCAGCAGCGCCGGGTCGGGTTTGGGGGGCACGGCGGGGGGCGGGGGGGCAGGAGCGCCGGGTCGGGTTTGGGGGGCACCGCCGGGGGCGGGGGGGGCAACAACGCCGGGTCGGGTTTGGGGGGCACCGCCGGAGGCGGCAGCAGCGCCGGGTCGGGTTTGGGGGGCACGGCGGGGGGCGAGGCGGGCGAGCGGGGGCGGGGGGCGTCGGGGCCGGGGGGGCCGGGACCGGCCGTACTTATCCGGAGCGCGTCCTGCCGCTGGAAGAGCCGCTCGGGCCGCCGGGCTCGGCCGGGCTCGGGGGTGCGGGGGGCAGCCGCAGCCCCCCCGGGGCCAGGGGCTCCATCGCCGCCCCCCCCCGCCTCCTCCGCCTCCCCCGCGGCGCCCACCGACTCGAGCTTGACCAGCGTGAGCGAGATGAGGTAGGTGGTCCTGCGCTGGAGGCCGGTGGTCCTGCTCATGGGTGCGGGCAGGGCCCCCCCGGGGCGCCCCCCCCGGCCCCCCTGGTTCCCCGCGCGGCGCCGCGGCCGCCGGTGGTGCCGGTGATGCTCCGGTCCCACCCCCGGCCCTGCCTCCCCGAAGCCTTCGCCGCTCGCCCGCCCCCGGAGGGGTTGGAACCGCCGCCGCCCCCCCCCACGAAATACAACCGCCCCCCCCCCCGCGCCAGCCGCCGGGATCGGGGCCGCCCCCCCGCCTCGCCCCCCACCCCGGGTTAGCGGCCGGGGGGCATCGCGGGGGGAGCCCCCCCGAGCCCTGCGCTGGGGGGCGGAGGGGAGCGGGGGTGGGGTCGGGAGCTTTTGGGGGTGGGGGAGGCTCGGAGGGGGGTCAGGGAGGGGGGAGGGGGGTTATGGGGGTTATGGGGGTCTGGGGGCGCGGGGGGGGGGTGGGAGGGAACGGGGGATCACCGGTGCGGGGGGGTTGGGGATGGGGGAGGACGGGAGGGGATTTGGGGCGTGGGGGACACGGCGGGGGGGGGGACACGGGGCGGTGATGGGGAGGGGGTGCGGGGGCTCCGGGGAAGGGGGGAATGGAGGGACGGGGGGGTCACGGGACGGGGGGGGTCATGCCCGGGCCCCCCCGGGAGCGGGGCTCACGGCAGCGCCCCGACGGGGCTCGTCCTTGGCAGCGGCGGCGGCGGCGGCGGCGCGGGTGGTGGCCGGGGCCCGGCGGGGGGGGCCCTGAGCGGCCGGGGGGGCCCGGGGCCCGGCGGGGGGGGCCCTGAGCGGCCGGGGGCGGCCGGGGCCGCCGCTCTCCGCCATGCGCCGCTCCCAGGGCCGGGCTGGGGCGGGGGCGGGCGGCGGCCCCGCCGCTACCGGGCAGGCGCGAGCGGCTCCCGGGCGCCCCCCCGAACCCCCCCCAGCTCCGGCTCCGGCACCTGCTGGGCTGCCGGTACCCCCCCACCCTGAGAGCCCCCCCAGCCCCTCCATCCATCCATCCATCCATCCATCCATCCATCCATCCATCCATCCTCCATCCCTCCCGCTGCTCCCCGCGCTCCTCAATCTCCTCCCGCCCCTTCCTGGGGCAACAACGCTGGTCGGGACGGGGCCCGATCGGGCGCGGGGGGGGCGTGGGGGCGGCTTTGGGGGTTTTGGGGAGGCCTTGCGGGGCTCGGGGCAGGCTCATCCCGCCGGTTTCTGGCATTTTTTTAGCAGCGGCGCAGCATCCCTGCGCATCCCGTTACCACGGCAACGGCGGGGATGGCGCTGGGACCGGCCGCGGACCCCCCGGGTGTCACTCCCGTCACTCCCGTGTCACCCTCGTGGAAGCCGCGTGGAGCCGGGCCAGGTAGCACGGCCACCGGTGTCCCCCAGGCTCCGCGTGTGACACCCCGGGGAGGGACACGGGGGTGGGGGCACCCCTGGGTCCCCCCCCGAGGTCGGTGCTGTCACCGGGCTGGCACGGGCGGGGGTTCCCCGGGGCCTGTCACCGCTCCGGGCTCGGTGACACCGCACACAATGTCCCCCCCGGGGAGGGGGCCACCCCAGAGGTGTCCCTGCTGTCACACGGCGCTGTGACTGTCGCCGGGCCTGGTGGGGAGCTTTGCTCTCACCACCTGCTGCTGTCCCCTCCAGTGTCCCCTTGTCCCTCCCAGTGTCCCCCAGGTGTCCCCAAGCAAGGGGCCACGCCTGCCCCATCGCTCAGATGTCCCACGCTGCTTGGGGGAAACACGGGTCATGGCGGGTCCGACCCTGCCACCAGAACATCACTGTCCCCATAACTGTTCCTATCACTGTCCCCATCCCCGTCCCCATCCCCGTCCCCATCCTTGTCCCTGTCCCATCCCTGTCCCCATCTGTGTCCCCATCACTGTCCCATCCCTGTCCCCATCCCTGTCCCCATCCCTGTCCCCATCCCTGTCCCCATCCCCGTCCCCACTGCTGGGGGGACAGGGTGGCAGTGGGGGGGTTCAAACGGGGGAGAGGGAGGGGCAGAACACTCGGTCCCCCCGGGGGTGGGGGCGGGCTCTGGGGGAGCGCCGGGGCACGATTTGGGGGGGTGGGGGGGCTGTGCCCCCCCCGGCGCTCTGTGGGTACCACAGCGGGCGCCTGGCAACGCGGCATCCCCCGGCTTCCCGTTGCCACGGCAACCGCGCGGGAGATGTCAGCGTTGGGGGGGGGGCGCACAAGGATGTGGGGGCTCGGTACGGGCGGGGGGGGCGGCGGTGGAACCCCTCCCCGAGTGACGTCACCGGACACCCCCGCGTGGGTTGGAGGAGTTTGGGGGGGCGGGGGGTGGAGACCCCAAACTCCACGCGGCCCCCCCGCCTCAGCAGGGCCCCCCCCCAACTCCAGCAACAAGTGCCTCCCTCGGGGCCCCCCCGGCATCGGGGCCCCCCGGCATCGGGGCCCCCCGGCATCGGGGCCCCCCAGGCTGCAGGGCACCCCCTCCCCTCCTCCAGCAGTGCCCCCCATCCCAATAGGGCCCCCCCCATCCCAATAGGGCCCCCCAAATCCAATAGGGCCCCCCCATCCTTATAGGGCCCCTCCACCCCTCCAGCAGTGCCCCCCCACTCCAACAGAGCCCCCCACCCCAATAGGGCACCCCCATCCCAATAGGGCTCCTCCCCCAGCAGGGACCCCCCCACCCCATCAGAGCCTTCCCACCCCTCCAGTAGGGACCCCCCCACCCCAACAGGGTGCCCCCACCCCCCAGCAGCACCCCCCTCCCCCCGGGCAGCCGGCCCCCCCTCCCCCCTCCCGGCAGGGAGGAAGTGGCCCCATTTCCCACAGCGCAGGAGCCGGAAACCGCCCCAGGCTCTGTCACGGAAATGGGGGGGCCCCAACCCTCCAACCCCAGCGGGTCCTGCACCCCCTGTGCCCCTCAGAGGGGTCCCCATGGGGGGTGGCACCGCTGAGCCCCACTGCAGCACCTGGGGGGGATGGGGCTTCAGCCCCTGGGGGGCCACGGACGGGGGGCCCTGCTGGAAGGAGGGGCAGGGACCCCCTGAGCTGGGACAGGACCCCCGTGTGGGCATGCAGAGGTGGTGTGGGGCAGGGAGGGGGGACACCAGTGTCACATCCATCCATCCATCCATTCATCATCCATGCATCCATCCCTCCATCCATCTGTCCATCATCCATCATCGATCCATCCATCCATCCATCCATCCATCATCCATCATCCATCCATCCATCATCCATCCATCCATTATCCATCATCCATCCATCCATCCATCATCCATCCATCATCCATCCATCATCCATCCATCCATCCATCCATCCATCCATCCATCCATCCATCCATCATCCATCCATCCATCATCCATCATCCATCCATCCATCCATCCATCCATCATCCATCCATCCATCCATTATCCATCATCCATCCATCATCCATCCATCCATCATCCATCATCCATCCATCCATCATCCATCATCCATCCATCCATCCATGATCCATCATCCATCCATCATCCATCCATCATCCATCCATCCATCCATCATCCATCCATCCATCATCCATCCATCCATTATCCATCATCCATCCATCATCCATCCATCATCCATCCATCCATCATCCATCATCCATCCATCATCCATCCATCCATCCATCCATCCATCATCCATCCATCCATCCATCCATCCATCATCCATCCATCATCCATCCATCATCCATCCATCCATCATCCATCCATCATCCATCCATCCATCCATATCCATCATCCATCCATCATCCATCCATCCATCCATCCATCCATCATCCATCATCCATCCATCATCCATCCATCATCCATCCATCATCCATCCATCCATCCATCCATCCATCTTCTATCCATCCATCTATCCATCCGTCCATCCATCTGTCCATCCATCCATCCATCCATCATCCATCATCCATCCATCCCTCCATCTTTCCATTCATCCATCCATCCATTCACCTGTCCATGTGTCCATCCATCCATCCATCCATCCATCACCCATCCATCCATCATCCATTCATCATCCATCCGTCCATCCATCCATCCATTACCCATCCATCATCCATCCATCCACCTGTCCATCTGTCCATCCGTCCTACCATCCATCCGTCCGTCCGTCCATCTGTCCACCCCTCTTCACCCTCCTCTCATCTGCCCACCCCTCATCTCTCCACGCCCCCCACTTATCCATCCCTCCACCCGGACGATGTCCATCCACCTGTCCATCCACCTGTCCATCCACCCGTCCATCCACCTGTCCTTACTCCCATCCATCTCCTGCCTGTCTGTGCCCCCAGTGTCCCCTCAGTGTCCCCCCGTGTCCCCCGGTGCCCCCCCGGTGCCCCCCCGGTACCTCGGAGGGCCCTGAGGGCGCTGCCCAGGCTCCCGCGCAGCCGGGGCTCGGGCACGGTCTCCACCAGCCGCACCAGCCGGTTCAGGTGGCCCTTGGCCCCCTCGTGCCGGGCCACCTCGGCCCGGATGGCGGCCAGAACCTCTCGCCTGTCCCGGGGGGCCCCCATGGCACCCCCCGGACCCGGCACCCCGCTCGGGCCCCCCGGCCTCGGCCGCCCCGCTCGCTTCCTGCCGGAGCAGCAGCGTCACCCGCGGGGACACGGGACACGTCACGGCCCGCGCGGGGCTGGGAACGGCGGCGGGGCCCGGCCCCAGCGCGTCGGGACACGCCGGGACACGCCGGGACACGCCGGGCCCGCCGGGCCACGGGGCACAGCCCGGCACGCCCCGACGCGCCACCCCCGGCCGCCACGCCACGGCCACGCCGGCCACACGGGGGGACGGTGGCACGGGGGACAGGGACACGTGGGGACACGTGGGGACATGTGGGGACAGACACGCACACACGGGTGGGCGCTGTGGGGGACACAGCGAGGACGCGGCGAGTGCTGGGACACACTGGGGGGCCCGGGGGGACATCACAGGGGTCTTGTGCAGAGGATGGGGACAGGTGTGTAGTGACACGGACACACCAGTGACATGCTGGGGACACACGTGAAGTGACATGAGCACACCAGTGACATGCTGGGGACATGTGTGGGCACTCTGACATGCTGGGGACACGTGTGCAGTGACACAGACCCAGCAATGACATGCTGGGGACACATGCATGCAGTGACATGCCAGTGACATGCTGGGCACACATGCACCCACCTGGGCATGCTGGGGACGCATGTGCAGTGACACAGATACACCGGTGACATGCTGGGGACACATGTGGGCACTCTGAGATGCTGGGGTCATGTGTACAGTGACACAGACACACCTGTGACATCCTGGGGACACATGTGCAGTGACATGGGCACACCAGTGACATGTGTGGGCACTCTGACATGCTAAGGACACGTGTGCAGTGACACAGACACAGCAGTGACATGCTGGGGACATGTATGACATGTATGACATGCTAGGGACACGTGCAACCACATGGACATGCCCATGATGTGTGGAGTGACACAGACACACTAAGGACATGTGCAGTGACACACGGACACGCTAAGGACACATGTGCCATCTCATGTCACCCACACACACACATGTCCCCCCAGGTGTCCCCATTCACCCCAATGTCACCCCAGGGAGGGGATGAAGCTGTGGAGATGTCCCTGTGTCCCCTCCCCAGCCATGGACTCCTGCCGCCCCCACCCCGAGTGCCCACGGGGGGCCCCAGAACCTGCGGGGGGGTCCCAGCACCCTCAAGGGGTCCCAAAATCCTCTGAGGGGTCCCAGCACTCATTGAGGGTCCCAGAATGCACTGGAGGGTCCCAGCACTCATTGGGGGTCCCAGCACTCACTGGGGTCCCAAAATTCTCTGAGGGGTCCCAGCACTCATTGGGGGTCCCAGCACCCACTGAGGGGTCTCAGTACTCACCGGGGGGTCCCAAAATCCTCTGGGGGGTCCCAGCACTCATCGGGGGTCCCAGCACCCAGCGTCCCCATCCCCTCTCCCAGGCAGAGGCGGGCATGGGGGTCGTGGGGGGGTTTATTGAGGGTTGAGGGGGGGTCCCGGGAGGGTTTTGGGGGGGTCAGGGGGTCAGGGGGTACGCGGAGGCCACGAGGCGCTGCTTGTCCCACGTGTAGGTCTGGATGGTGGCGGCTTCGCCCCCCAGGCTGATGTGGCACCTGCAGGGACAGGTGAGGGTGACCCCGGGTCTGGGACCCCCGGGTGGGCACCGGGACCCTGGGTGGGCATCATAACTCTCCGGGTGGGCACCAGGACCCCCCGGTGGGCACCGAGACCCCCGGGTGGGCACCATAACCCCCAGGTAGGCACCGAGACCCCCGAGTGGGCACCGAGACCCCCGGGTGGGCATTGTGACCCCGGTGGGCACCGTACCCCCGGGTGGGCATCGTAACCCCCGGGTGGGCACCATGACCCCGGGTGGGCACTGTAACCCCTGGGTGGGCATCGTGACCCCTGGGTGGGCACAGGGACACCCGGGTGGGCACCGTAACCCCCAGGGGGGCACCATAACCCCATGGTGGGATGTAACCCCCGGGAGCACCGTGACCCCCAGGTGGGCACCATAACCGCTGGGTGGGCATCGTAACCCCCGGGTGGGCATCGTAACACCTGGGTGGGCATCGTAAACCCCAGGGGGGCACCATAACCCCATGGTGGGCATCGTAACCCCCGGGAGGGCACCACGACCCCCAGGTGGGCACTGTGACCCCGGGGTGGGCACCGAGACCCCCGGATGGGCAGCATAACCCCCGTGTGGGCTTTGTAACCCCCAGGTGGGCACCGTGACCCCCGAATAGGCATCGTAACCCCCAGGGGGGCACCATAACCCCATGGTGGGCACGTACCCCCGTGGCACCGTACCCCGGGGGGCACCATCCCTGGTGGGCATCGTAACCCCCGGGTGGGCTCCATAACCCCCGGGGGGCACCATACCCCCCTCGGGCCGGTGCCAGCCCCCTGCCCTCAGCGCCCCTCACTCACTGGCGGTCGGGGCGGGCCAGGAAGCAGAGGGTGAACAGCGCCAGGTCGAACTCGGGGCTGGAGCCCACCAGGAGCGACCCCCGCGGTTTGTTGTGGCCGTCCCAGCGGAACCGCAGCGACAGCACGTCCGGGAAGCCGGTCCACTGCCGGGGACACGGCGGGGTCACGGGGTACGGAGGGGACAGACAGCGGGACAGACAGACAGCGGGACAGACAGCGGGACAGACAGACAGCGGGACAGCCCGGCCGCGGGTGCCCGTGAGCACATCCAGGACCCCGGTCACTGCCGGGGGGTCTCACGGGGGGTCAGACATGGAAGGTCACGGGTGTGACCTTTGTATATGTACATATATATATACACACACATATATTTACACACGCATATATATGTGTATATGTGTGTATATATATGTGTGTATATACACATACATATGTATATATGTGTATATATATACGTCTGTATATACATATATGTGTATGTATATGTGTGTATATATACACCTATATATGTAGATATCTATATGTATCTATATATACATATATGTGCACATATGTGTGCATATATATATGTACACATATGTGTATATATATGCACATACATAAGTATGTACATATATGTGTATACCTGTGTATATATTTATGTATATACACACACACATATATATACATACATATGTATATATATGCATATATATGTGTATTGATATGTGTATATATACACATATATACGTATGTGTGTATATACACAAACGTATGTATGTATGTGTATATATATACATATGTATATACATATATGTGCACATATGTGTATATATATGTACACATACATACGTATATATATGCACATATATACATAAGTATGTACATATATGTGTATACCTGTGTATATATATGTGTATATATACACACATATATATACATATGTATATGTGTATATATGTGTATTGATCTGTGTATATGTACACATACATGTACACGTGTGTATACATACATATGTATATACATGTATGTGTACTGATAGGTGTATATATATGTATATATACCATATATATACACATATATATATAAGTGTATGTATTTTTAATATACATATCTCTCACAGGTGTGATTTCTGTATGTATAATATGACTGGGAGAGGCCACGGTCCCACAGGACCATGGGGACAGGGACACAGCAGGGCCCAGGGTGGGGACACGCAGGGGCCATGGGGGGACCCCGGGAGTGGCCTCAGGGGGACACCAGGGACATCAGGGATGCTGAGGATGGTGAGAGGGAATGGGGAGGGTGGGGACAACCAGTGGGACACAGGAGGACACCAGGTCCCAGGGAAATACGGGGGAGGGGATCTCAGGGACATCTCGGTGGGCACAGCGATGGGACCCTGAGGGCCATCCCAGGGGACAGAGACCATGGCTGGGGACACTGGGGGGGATGGGGGCAGGAGGGGAGCCCGAGGGCTGCTGCAGAGGGTCCCCTGTTCTGTGTCACCAACCCCACTCAGGGGATCCCTCCCCGTGTCCCCATGTCCTTGTGTCCCCATGTCCCCGTGTCCCCGTGTCCCCCTGGTGTCCCCCCGTATCCCCATGTCCCCATGTCCCCCTGTGTCCCCCGTCTCCCCACTCACAGGCCTGTCCCACGTGTAGCCCAGATACTTGACTCACTCCCATGTCCCCCTGTGTCCCCCCTGGTGTCCCCATGTCCCCCTGTGTCCTGTGTCCCCGCTCATGGGCCCGTCCCAGGTGTAGCCCAATTACTTCAGTCACCCCCATGTCCCCATGACCCTATGTCCCCATGTCCCCCCGTGTCCCCGTGTGCTCCTGTAACCGCCTGTGTCCCCCTGTCCCTCCATGTCCCCCCGTGTCCCCTGTCCCCACTCACAGGCCTATCCCAGGTGTAGCCCAGGTACTCCAGCCACCCCCGTGTCACTGTGTCCCCCCATGTCCCCCTGTGTCCCCCCATGTCCCCCCTGGTTTCCCCCGATATACCTGTGTCCCCATGTCCCCTCATGTCCCCTGTCCCCACTCACGGGCCTGTCCCAGGTGTAGCCCAGGTACTCCAGCCACCCCCATGTCCCTGTGTCCCACTGTGTCCCCCTGTGTCCTCCCATGTCCCCCCATGTCCCCCTGTGTCCTCATGTCCCCCATGTCCCTGTGTCCCCCCGTGTTCCCCTTGTCCCCCATGTCCCCCCATCACTCTGTCCCCTGTCCCCACTCACGGGCCCATCCCAGGTGTAGCCCAGGTACTCCAGCCACCCCCGTGTCACTGTGTCCCCCCATGTCTCCCCATGTCCCCCCGTGTCCCATGTCCCCACTCACAGGCCCATCCAGGTGTAGCCCAGGTACTCGAGTCACTCCCATGTCCCCATTTCCCCGTGTCCCCTTGTTCCCCCATGTCCCCATGTTCTCATGTCCCCCCATGTCCCCATGTCCCCACTCACGGGCCTGTCCCAGGTGTAGCCCAAGTACTCCAGTCACCCCCATGTCCCCATGTCCCTGTGTACCCCCGTGTCCCCCCATGTCCCCCATGTTCCTGTGTCCCCCCGTGTCCCCCTGTACCCCCATGTCCCCCCGTCCCCACTCACGGGCCCGTCCCAGGTGTAACCCAGGTACTCGAGCCGCCCCGCTCGCTCCAGCGCCTGCAGCTGCACCCAGTTGTGACACCCTGACACCGCGCCCTTCTTCACCTCCCCTGGGGACACAGGGAGCAGGTGACCGCAGGTGACCGCAGGTGACCACAGGTGACCACAGCTCTGCCACCATGGCCCCCCCACCATGGACACCCCCACGCCACCCCGACCCCCAGCACTGCCCCCCAAAATGTCCCCATCCTCATCCCCTCAGTGCCTCCCCCATGGCCACAGTGTCCCTCCATGCCCTCAGTGTTCCCCCCATCCCCTCGGTGTCCCCCCATCCCCTCGGTGTCCCCCATCCCCTCGGTGTCCCTTCATCCCCTCGGTGTCCCCCCCATCCCCTCAGTGTCCCCCCATCCCCTCGGTGTCCCCATGTTCAATCCCTCTCCCTGCTCCCTCCCTGTCCCCACAGTGACCCTCCCATCTCCAGTGTCCCCCCCGTGTCCCCTCGTGTCCCTCATGTCCCCTCACCGTGGAACACGTGCTCGAAGCCCGAGGAATCCAGCGCCTTCCCCCCGGAGCGCGAGTAGAGCCCGAACCACATGGAGTGGAGATCGGCCCGGAAAGCCTCGGCCGGGGGGGACAGCCCTGGGGACAGCGAGGGGACATGAGGGACAGGGCTGGGGACAGCGAGGGGACATGAGGGACAGCACTGGGAACACCGCGGGGACATGGGGGACAGCACTGGGGACAGCGAGAGGACATGAGGGACAGCCCTGAGGACACCACAGGGACATGAGGGACAGTGCTGGGGACAGCGAGGGGACATGAGGGACAGTGCTGGGGACGCCACGGGGACATTGTGGGGACATGAGGGACAGCCCTGGGGACACTGTGGGGACACCGTGGGGACATTGTGGGGACATGAGGTACAGCCCTGGGGACAGCGCAGGGGGACAGGAGGGACACTCTGGGAACATTGTAGGGACACAGGGGGGACACTGTGGGGACAGAGGGGTCACCATGGGGACACTGTGGGAAGATGGTGAGGGAAGGGGGAGCACCGTGGGGACACCATGGAGACGCTGTGGGGACACTGAAGGGACACTGTGGACTCGTGGTGGGAACATTGTGCGGACACTCTCGGGACATTGTGGGGACACAGCGGGGACACTGTGGGGACACTGTGGGGACACTGTGGGAAGATGGTGGGGCCAGAGGAAACACCGTAGAGACACTGTGAGGACACCATGGGGACACTGGGGGGACACTGGGGGGACACTGTGGGGACACTGTGGAAACACTGTGGAGATGCTGAGGGGACACTGTAGGGACACCGTGGGGACCCTGGGGGGACACCATGGGTACACCGTGGGGACACTGTGGGAACGCTGTGGGGACAGTGTGGGAACACCACAGGGACACTGGGGGGACACTGTGGGAAGACAGTGGGGCCAGGGAGAACACTGTGGGGACACTGAGGGGACACTGAGGGGACACCATGGAGACACCGTGGGGACACTCTGGGGACACTGTGGGGACACCGTGGGGACACCGTGGGGACACCGAGGGGACAGCGCGGCCCCACCCTTGCTGAGCACGAAGCTCTCCAGCAGCCGCCAGACCGGAGTGTCCAGCGCGGCCTCCAGGAACTCGCGCTGCTCCCGCCGCTCCTCCGCCGTCTCCTCCTCGTCCCGCCCCGTGCGCGGCTCGTAATTATCCAGGAGCGCCAGGAGCCGGGAGAAGGTGGGACGGGCCAGCAGGGCCGGGGACACGTAGGAAAAGAGCCTGGAACGGGGAGGGAGAGGCGATGGGATCGGGGTTGGGATCAGGGTTGGGATTGGGGTTGGAACTGGGATTGGGATTGGGGTTGGGGTTGGGATCAGGTTGGGATCGGGATTGGGGTTGGGGTTGAGATTTGGGTTGGGATTGGGATTGGAATTGGGGTTGGAATTGGGATTGGGGTTGGGATTGGGGTTGGGGTTGGGATTGGGGGGAAAATGTAGGATGGAAATGCACGGAGTAGAGGGATGGGGTAAGGGAATGTGGGATTGGTAAGGAGGGAGGGAGGATTGGAAGGATGGATGGGTGAATGGATGATGGATGGATGGATGGATGGATGGATGGATGGATGGATGGATGGATGATGGATGGATGGATGGATGGATACGCGTGGGGTGGAGATGTCAGGTGGAGGGACGTGGATTTGGGGTGTAAGGATGAGGGTGGGAAACTTAGGGTTGGGAGTGAAGTGTGGGATGGAGACACATGGGACCAGGATTTGGGATGAGGATGGAGACAGGTGGGGTGGAGATGTAGGATTGAGGGATGTGGGATCAGGACAGAGACAGGTGAGACTGAGTGGAGGGATGGGATGGAGGGAAACCGGTTTGGGACGGAAGAACGAGGATGGAAACATGGGATGGGAAAATGTGGGATCGGGATGGGATGGGATGGGATGGGATGGGATGGGATGGGATGGGATGGGATGGGATGGGATGGGATGGGATGGGATGGGATGGGATGGGGACAGGTGGGATCAAGGGATGAGAACAGAGCCGGGTGGGTTTGGGACACAGGGCTGGGATAGAAGGGGATGGAGCCGGGTGGGATGGAGGGTGAGAAGCACAGAGGGATGGGGGGACGGAGGGAACATGGAGCGTGCTGAGTCCCCCTCGCCCCCCAACCCTCTCCCCACCTCGAGTCCGCGCCGTTGCTCCCCGAACCCTTCAGGTTCAGCTCGAGCTGCCCCGGCTCGGCCCGGTTCGAATCTGCGGCGAGCAGCTGCTCCGAGAGCTTCCGGAGCTCCGCGTCCGACACGGCCCGGGGGGATCCCGGCACCGCCCGGGGGGATCCCGGCACCGCCCGAGGGGGCTCCGGCACCTCCCGGGGCTCCGGCAGCTCCCGGGGCTCCGGCACGGCCCGGGGGAGCTCCGGCAGCTCCCGGGGCTCCGGCACGGCCCGGGGCTCCGGCACGGCCCGGGGGACAGTGGGGACAGGGGGGACGTCCCCGCTGTCCCCCGCGCCGGTCAGCACCAGCAGCCACAGCAGCCACAGAGCCATCGCGTCTCCCCCCGCCCCGGGCCCGCTGTCGCTTATAGCCGCCGCTATCGTCGCGATAACGCCGCAAGGTCGCGACTTGACCTCGATAGAGGGGATGGCCCCGCGGGAAGACCCGAACACCCCCGGGCTGGCTGGGGGGCGGCTGCACCCACAATTTCTGCACCCCGTTTCTGTCCCCGAGGGTTGATTTGGGACTGGCCCCCCAAAATTTGGCCCCTCCCGTGTTGCTGACACCTCCAAACCTGCCCCCCCGGCCCCCCGGAGCTGTTTAATGTTTAATGTTTAAGAGACCAAATGTGATCCCTCAAGGATTTTCCAGGGGAGCTCCCGGCCCCTCCAACCGCTCTGCCCTCACCTCGGGGGGGATTTGGGGGGGCGGCAGAAGCAGGGAGGGGCCCTGGGGGGGCCATGGAGGATCTGGGGGGGCTCTGCGGACCTTTGAGAAGTTTTGGGGAGCCCAGAAGCATCTGAGGGTCACGGAGGGGGTCCCGGGGGGCCATGGGGCAGCGAGGGGGAGATCGCTGGTGGCTCTCGGAGCGGGGGGGGCTGCAGGAGGGCTCAGGTGGGAGGGGTCTGAGGGGGGATACAGGGACTGGGGGGCTGTGGGGGGATGCTGGGGCGCTATGGGGGGATCTGGGGGGCTATGGGGGGATGATGGGAGTTATGGGGGGATGCTGGGGGGCTGTGGGATGATGATGGGGGGCTATGGGGGGATGATGTGGGTTATGGGGGGATGCTGGGGGGCTGTGGGGGGATGATGTGGGTTATGGGGGGATGCTGGGGCGCTATGGGGAGATGCTGGGGAGCTGTGGGAGATGCTGAGGGGCTGTGGGGGGATGCTGGGGGGCTGTGGGGGTCCCTGGGGGTCAGTAGGGCTGGGGGGCCTCGGGCGGTTCCTGGAGGGCTCTGGGATTTGGCGGAGCCGGGATTTGTGCGGCCCGGGGGGAGTCGGGGGGCGGGGCCAGGTGCGGGGGGCGGGGCAGGAGCCCATGAGGCCACGCCCCCATGGGAAACCCGGCCCCGCCCTCTCTAAGGACACCCCGCCCCGGCTCATTGGCGCCGCGCGCATGCGCAGTACGGAACGCGCTCGCCGGGCGGTGGGCAGGGCCACGGCCATATACGGAGCCTAGAGAGGGTAGTGGGCGGGGCGTGAGGGCGGGGCTATGGGGACACACAGGGGTGGGCGGGGCTATGGGGACACACAGGGGTGGGCGGGGCTATGGGGACACACAGGGTGGGCGGGGCTATGGGACATGGGGTGGGCGGGGCTATTGGGACACACACGGGGTGGGCGGGGCTATGGGACATAGGGGTGGGCGGGGCTATTGGGACACAAGAAGGGATGGGCGGGGCTATGGGGACACACGGGAGTGTGGGCGGGGCTATGGGGACAGATGGGGGATGTGGGCGGGGCTATGGGGACACAAGAAGGGATGGGCGGGGCTATGGGGACACTGGGGTGGGCGGGACTATGGGGACACACGGAGGGGTGGGCGGGGCTATGGGGACACAGGGGTGGGCGGGGCTATTGGGACACACGAAGGGATGGGTGGGGCTATGGGGACACACGGGAGTGTGGGCGGGGCTATGGGGACAGACGGGGGTGTGGGCGGGGCTATGGACACAAGGAGGGGTGGGCGGGGCTATGGGGGACACACGGAGGGGTGGGAGGGGCTATGGACACACGGCGGGGGTGGGCGGGGCTATGGACATATGGAGGGATGGGCGGGGCTTTGGGGACACAGGCGGGGTGGGTGGGGCTGTGGACACAGACGGAGGGGTGGGCGGGGCTATGGGGACACACAGGGTGGGCGGGGCTATGGACACACACACGGAGGGGTGGGCGGGGCTATGGACACATACAGGGTGGGCGGGGCTATGGACACAAGGAGGGGTGGGCGGGGCTATAGGGACACACGGAGGGGTGGGCGGGGCTATGGGGACACGGAGGGGTGGGCGGGGCTATGGGGACACAGGCGGGGTGGGCGGGGCTATGGGCACACACAGGGTGGGCGGGGCTATGGACACACACGGAGGGGTGGGCGGGGCTATGGACACACACAGGGTGGGCGGGGCTATGGACACACACAGGGTGGGCGGGGCTATGGACACACACGGAGGGGTGGGCGGGGCTATGGGGACACAGGCGGGGGGCGGGGCTATGGGGACACACGGAGGGGTGGGCGGGGCTATGGGGACACAGGCGGGGTGGGCGGGGCTATGGGCACACACACAGGGGTGGGCGGGGCTATGGACACACACGGGGGGTGGGCGGGGCTTGGCTCTCCGCGCACGCGCAGTGCGGGCGGGCGCGCGCGGGGCGCGGGGCCGCGGTTTAAAGGGGCCGCGGCGCGGGGACCCCGGAACCCCCCGAGCCCCCGCGGGACCCCCGAGACCCCCGAACCCCCCGAACCCCGGGGATCGCCCCGCCCTCGCCATGGTGTGCGGAGGCTTCGCCTGTTCGCGCAACGCGCTCTGCGCGCTCAACGTGGTTTATGTGGTGAGCCATGGGGGGGGCGAGGAGGGGGATTGGGGACCCCCCTGCTCGGGGGGGGGGGCGGGGACCACCCTGTCCGGGGGCGCTGGGAGGGGCTGGGGGGTCCCAGGCGAAGGTCAGGGCGGAGTCCAGGAAGGTCTCAAGGCGGGGGAACCCTCTCCCAGTTTGGGGTTTTGGGGTGCTGGGGGCGGGGGGGGGTCTGTCCCTGTGGGAAATTTGGGGTCCCCAAAATTTGGGGGGGCTGCTGGGACCCCCGGTGTGGGGGTGGCGAGGAGCTCTGGGACTCCCCCTTAAAGGGTGGGGCTGGGCAGGGCGGGGAGGGGTTGGGGCGTCCCGGGGAGGTTTCGGGGACTCCCCAAAACCACAGGAGGTCAAAGGTCACATCCCCCCTAAATCCACATCAGCGGGAGGGGCTGGGGGCAAAGTGGGGGGGGGAACATCCCCTATGACCCTGGGGACCCCCAAAACACTCCTGGGACCCCCCAAACCCCGCGGGAATGAGGGTGGGGGTGCTCGGGGGGGGCGTCCCGGTGCCCCCCCTGTCCCGGTGCCCCCCCCGTGACCCCTGACCCGGTGCCCCCCCTGACCCGGTGCCCCCCCAGCTGGTGGGGGTGCTGCTGGTGGCGGTGGCGGGCTGGGCGCGGGGGCTGGGCATGGGCTCCAGCCCCCCCCTGCTCGGCGGAGCCTTCGCCGTCGGAGTCTTCCTCCTGCTGATCGCGGCGCTGGGGCTGCTCGGGGCCCTGCGGCACCACCAGGTGCTGCTGTTCTTCGTATCCTTCCGGGGGGGGCACGGGACCCCCGCTCGGGGCACCCCCGGGGGGCCCCAAACACCTCTGGGAGCCTCACCCTGTGTGACCGCCAGGTCCTGCACTGCCTTGTCCCAAAGGCCCTGGCAGTGTCCCCAACATCCCCTGGATGTCCCTGGCACCCCTGGGTGTCCCTGGCAGTGTCCCCAAGCCCCCTGAATGTCCCCAACACCCCCTGGATGTCCCTGGCACCCCTGGCAGTGTCCCCAAACACCCTTGGAGCCCCCAGGCCCTCCCAGGGTCCCCCAGCCCCTCTGGGAGCCCCCACCCCATGTCACCACCAAGGGGACCAAGTCCTGCTCACTTTGTCCCCTTGTCCCAAAGCCCCTGGCAATGTCCCCAAACTCCCCCTGGATGTCCCTGGACCCCCCTCACAGTGTCTCCAACACCACCTGGATGTCCCCAACACCCCTGGCAGTGTCCCCAGGCCCCTCTGGGAGCCCCCACCCTGTGTCACCACCAGGTCCTGCTCACTTTGGCCCCTTATTCCAAAGCCCCCCTCGATCTCCTGGGTGTCCCTGGCACCCCTGGCGGTGTCACCAACACCCCCTGGATGTCCCTGGCAGTGTCCCCAAACCCCCTGGGAGCTCCCGGGGTCCCCTCTGAGCCCCCCTGCCAGGTCCTGCTCACTTTGTCCTCTTAGGGAAGAGGTGTCCCAAAGCCCCCCCAGCACCCCCTGGATGTCCTGGCAGTGTCCCAAACCCCCCCTGCATGTCCCTGGCCCCCCTTCACAGTATCCCCAGCACCCCTCTGGATGTCCCTGGCACCCCTGGCAGTGTCCCCAACACTCCCTGGATGTCCCCAACACCCTCCTGGATGTCCTGGCGGTGTCACCAACACCCCGTGGATATCCTTGCCACCCCTGGCAGTGTCCCCAAGCCCCTCTGGGAGCCTCCACCCTGTGTCACCACCAGGTCCTGC
This sequence comes from Acrocephalus arundinaceus, assembly GCA_021534815.1. Lineage (NCBI taxonomy): Eukaryota > Metazoa > Chordata > Aves > Passeriformes > Sylviidae > Acrocephalus > Acrocephalus arundinaceus. Next base: position 850,669 of record JAJEOU010001088.1, on the reverse strand, counting down.
TCACTTTGTCCCCTTGTCCCAAAGCCCCCCTCGATCCCCAACAACCCCTGGATGTCCCTGACACCCCTGGCAGTGTCCCCAACACCCCCTGGATGTCCCTGGCAGCCCTGGCAGTGTCCCCAACACCTCTGGATGTCCCTGACACCCCCTGGATGTCCCTGCCCTGTCCCCCCATGTCCCCAAATTCCCCCTCCCCCGTGGCCCCCCCCAGCTCCTGACCCTCCTAAGATCCTTCAGGGGGGGCTCCCAACCCCTGCAGGGGTCTGGGTTTTGGGGGGTTTTGGGGGGGTTTTGGGGGGTTTGGGGGGATTTTGGGGGAGTTTTGGGGGGTTTGGGGGATTTTGGGGGGGTTTTGGGGTCTCTGTGTGTGTGTGCCCCCCTTGACCCCCCCAGTACGTGCTGATCCTGGGCCTGGTGTTCCTGTGCCAGCTGGGCGTGTCCTGCGCCTGCCTCGCGCTGGGCCGGGGGGCTCAGGTGGGTGCTGGGACCCCAAAAACACCTGGGACCCCCAAAACCTCCCTGGGACCCCCAAAACACCCTGGGACACCCCTGGGACTCCCCAAACACCCCTGGGACCCCCTGGGATCCCCAAAACACCCCTGGGACCCCGCAAAACTACCCTGGGAATCCCCCTGGGACTCCAAAAACACCCTGGGAACCCCAAAACCCCCCTGGGACCCCAAAAACACCCTGGGAACACCCCTGGGACCCCCAAAACCCTCCTGGGAACCCCAAAACCCCCCTGGGAACCCCGAAAACACCCTGGGACACCTCCCTGGGACCCCCAAAACCCCCTGGGACACCCCCTGGGACCCCCCGAAACCCCCCTGGGACTTTCAAAACCCCCTGCTCCGGGACCCCCAAAACCCCTCTGGTACCCCCAAAACTCCCCTGAGACCCCCCAAAACCCCCCTGGGACCCCCCAGACCCTCCTGGGACCCCCCAAACCTCCTTGGGACCCCTGAAACCCCCATGGGTCCCCTCAAAACCCCCTGAGACTCCCCCCGGGACCCTCAAAACCCCTCTGGGACCCCTAAAATCCCCCTGGACTCCCCAAGACCCTCCCGGGACCCCCCAAAAACCCCCTGGGACCCCACAGCTCCCTGGGGGACTCAGGGACCCTCTTGGCCCCCTCCACACCCTGGGCACCTCGGGTGGGTCACACCCCCTGGAGACCCCCAGGACACCCCTGGGACCCCCAGGATCTCTCTGGGACCCCCACAGGAACCCCACAACCCATCCCGGGCCACCCCAAACCCCCCGGGCCCCCTCAAGCCCCCCCTGGGACCCCCTGAAACCCTTCTGAGACTCCCCCAACCCCCCTGGGACCCCCAACCCCCTCCCCGGGGAACCCTCAAAACCCCCCGGGTCCCGGAAACCCCCCTGAGACCCCTCAAAACCCCCCTGAGACCCCTCAAAACCCCCCTGAGACCCCCCCAAATCTCCTGGGCTCTCCCCAACCTCACTTGAGAACCCCCAAAACCCTTCTGAGACCCCCTGAAACCTCCCTGGGACCCCACAAAACACCTCTGAGACCCCCCCAACTCCCCCAGCCCCCGAAAAACCCTGGGACCTCCTGAAACCCCCAGGACCCCCACAGGAACCACACAACCCATCCCTGGACCCCCCAAAACCCCCTCGGGACCCCTCAAAACCCACCTGGGACCCCCTGAAACCCCCCTGGGACCACCACAACCCTCCTGGGAACCCCCAAACCTCCTTGGGACCCCTGAAACCCCAATGGGACCCCTCAAAACCCCCCTGAGACCCCCCCCGGACCCCCAAAACCCCTCTGGGACCCCTAAAATCCCCCTGGACTCCCCAAGACCCTCCCGGGACCCCCCAAACCCCACCTGGGACCCCTCAAAACCCCCCAGGACCCCCCAAAACCCACCTGGGACCCCCTGAAACCCCCTGGGACCCCCACAGGAACCCCACAACCCCCGGGTGCACCCCACAATCCTTGGAGGGGTCCCCAGGATCCTCCCAGCCCCTCAGAGAGGGGCACAGACGGGTTTGGGGGGCCCTGTGATGTTGGGGGGCAATCCCGGGGGGGCACTGATGGGTTTGGGGGGGTCCTGTGGTTTTGGGGGGGTCCCGGGGGGGAAACTAACAGCTTTGGGGGGGTCCTGTGGTTTTGCGGGGGGGTTCCCGGTGGGCCCTGTGGTTTTGGGGGGGGTCCCGGGGTGCACAGATGAGTTTGGGGGGGCCCTGTGGTTTTGGGGGCGGTCGCGGGGGGGGGGCACAGAGGGTTTGGGGGGGCCCTGTGGTGTTGTTTTGGGGGTCCCGGGGGGCACTGATGGCTTTGGGGGGCCCTGTGGTATTGGGGGGGTCCCGGGGGGCACTGATGGCTTTGGGGGGCCCTGTAGTGTTGGGGGGGCACAGACAGCTTGGGGGGTCCCTGTGGTTTTGGGGGGTCCGGGGGGCACTAAGGGGTTTTGGGGGGCCCTGTGGTTTTGGGGGGTCGCGGGGGGGCACAGACGGTTTTGGGGGGGCCCTGTGATGTTGGGGGGGTCCCGGGGGGCACTAAGGGGTTTGGGGGGCCCTGTGGTGTTGGGGGGGGGCACTAACGGCTTTGGGGGAACCCCAGCGGTTTTGGGGGGGTCCCGGGGGGCACTAAGGGGTTTTGGGGAGACCCTGTGGTGTTGGGGGGCGTTCTGGGGGGGACACTAACAGATTTTGGGGGGCCCTGTGGTTCTGGGGGCGGTCGCGGGGGGGGGGCACAGACGGGTTTGGGGGGAACCCTATGGTGTTGGGGGGTCCCGGGGGGGCACTGACGGTTTTGGGGGGGGCCCTGTGGTGTTGGGGGGTCCCGGGGGGCACTGACCGGGTTTGGGGGGGGCCCTGTGGTGTTGGGGGGTCCCGGGGGGGCACTGACGGTTTTGGGGGGCCCTGTGGTGTTGGGGGTCCCGGGGGACACTGACGGTTTTGGGGGAACCCCAGCGGTTTTTGGGGGGATCCCGGGGGGGTCCTGACCCTGACCCGGTTTTTGGGGCCCCCCAGGAGCGGCTGCTGCGCTCGGCCTGGCCCTGCTGAGCGGGGGGGCGCGGGGGAGCTGCAGCGGCGCCTGGGCTGCTGCGCCTGGGGGGGCCCCCGGGACCGCCCCCAAACCCGGCCAGCCCTCCCCCGCCCCCTGGGAGCCCCAACTGCCCGGCCGTGAGTCTGGGGGCTTCGGGGGGGTTGGGGGGAATGGAATTTGGGGCCCCCCGGTGTGCTGGAGCCCCCAGGAGGGGCTGCAGTGCCCCCCCCACTGCCCCCACTGTGTGTCCTGGGGTGGGGGGGTGAGGAACCCCAAGGGGGGTGGGTGGGGGTTTTTGGGGGGGGTCACCCCCACAATTCCCGAGAGGTTTGAGAAGTCCTGGGGGGTGTTTTAAGGGTTTTTTGGGGGTGGGGGTCACCCCATACTCCCCAGGAGAGGTGTCAGTGTCCTGGAGGGTTTTTTGGGGGGGGAGTTCTTTTTTTTTGGGGGTTCACCCCATCATTTCCCCAGGTTGAGCGTCCTGTTGGGGATGTTCATTGGGGTTCCTGGGGTCTTTTATTGGGGGGGGGTACCCCATAATTTCCCCCTAGAGGTTTATGAGCCCTTAGAGGTGGTTTCATGGGGGTTTTTTTTGGGAGAAGGCACCCACAATTCCTCAGGAGGTGTGAGAGTTCTGTGGGTGTTCATGGGTTTTCATTTGGGTTTTTTTTGGGGGGTCACCCCACATTCCCCCACACTGGTTTTTGAGGGTCCTGGGGGATGTTCATGGGGTTTCTCTTGGGTGGGGGGGGTCTTTTTTTGGGGGGGAGTCACTCCACATTCCCCCCTCCCCCAGGTTTGGGGTCCTTGGGGATGTTCATGAATTTCATGGGTGGGGGTTTATTTTGGGGGGGGTGGGTCACCCACCAATTCCCCAGAGAGGTTTGAGACCTGGGGTGTTCATGGGGTTCATGGGGTCTTTTTTTAGGGGGGGGTCACCCCACAATTCCCTCCCACACAAGTTTGAGGGTCCTGGGGGATGTTCATGGGGGTTTTTTGGGGGGGGGTTTCCCCACCATTTCCCAGATTTGAGACCCTGGGGGGTGTTTCATGGGGTTCCTGAGGCTGTTTTTAGGGGGGGGTCACCCCCACAATGCTCCACGCTGGTTTTGAGGGTCCTGGGGGGTGTTTCATGGGGTTCATGGGGTTCTATTTTTAGTGGGGGGTCACCCAGGATTCCCCTGAGAGGTGTCAGTGTTCCTTGGAGGTGTTCATTGTTTAATTGGGTTTTTTTGGGGGGGTTGGGGCCCCCGCACAATTCCCTTCAGGTTTGAGTGTTCTGGGGATTGTTCATGGGGGGGTTTTTTGGGGGGGCACCCAACAATTTTCCACCCACACAGGTAATGAGAGTCCTGGGGGTGTTTCATGGGTTATTTTTTGGGGGGGTCACCCCACCATTCTCCCGCGGAAGGTTTGAGGGACCCTGGGGGGTGTTCTGGGGGTTTTTTGGGGGTGTCCCCCTCCCGCCCCCGCAGTACCGTTCCCCCCTCCTCTCGGTTGTCCCCCCCAGAGGTGCCGGTACCCCCGGGGGGACCCCCCCGTGCCCCCCTCGCCCCCATGCTGCAGCATCGGACCAGCCCTGAAGATCCTGGGGGGGTGGGGTGTTCTTCGCTTCACGAGGTAGGGCGGGGGGGGGCCGGGGGGGCTTCAGGCGCTGTGGGGGGGTCCAGCAGCCCCCAGCTTCCTCGTTTGTTTGAGGTTTTGGGGGTTCTGGCTCGCCTGCGTTCGGACCAGCAGGACCCCGCTGCAACCCCGGAAGCCTTCCATAACGGGGGGGCACAGCACGGGGGGCCACGGGGCCAAACCGGGGGGGACAGTCTTCTGGGGGACAGCTCTTGGGGGGGACAGGTCCTTTTGGGGGCAAGCAAAAATCCGGGGGCAAGATCCCAGCATCGGGGAGGGACGCAATCGGGGGGGCACAGCAAATCCCGGGGCGGTCACAGATCCTTATTGGGGGCGGCACAGCCTATCTGGGGGTGACAGCTCTTTGGGGGACAATCCTTGGGGCAGTTTGGGGGGCAACATGATCCTCTGGGGGGGCACAGTCTGGGGGCAGTTCCTGGGGGGGCCTGAACCCCAGCTGACCAGCTTGCCCCTCCCCCCGCAGCGCTTGACAGGTTGGGGACACAGACACGGCCCCCCCAAATATTGGGGTGACCCCCCGGCGGGCTGTGCCCCCCCAACAGTGGGGGTTGGGGAAGTGCCCCCCCCCACCCCCACTCCCATTCAGTCGGACCCCCCCAAAAAAAAATTATGGGGTGACCCCCCCCCAGGCAGGGGCTGTGACCCCCACAGCGGGGGGGCTAGGGAAGTGCCTGCCCCCCCCAACCTCAGTCTGGCTGTCCCAAACTGGTTTGTACTGGTCACTCAGACACCCCCACCCCCAAACTGGGGGGGAGCACGGAGGGGACCCCCTAGGTCCAGTGTGACCCGGCCAATCTGGGAGGTGCCCCCCCCTTCACTTGCCCCCCCCCGTGGGCATTGTGGGCTGGGGCGAGCCCCGTCCCAATCCCCCAAATAGGTCTGTACTGGTTTGCACCATAACTGGACCAGTTGACCCCCCCGTGTGATCCCCACCCCCGACTCGATGGGTGAGGTCGGGAGCAGAAGGAGACCCCCACCCCTGCTGCCACCCGGGGGGGTCCACGTGGCTGTCCCCATAAACACAGAACAGTTGAGCACGGCTCCGAATCGTTTTTGGGGTGTCCCCCCCGGGTCGTGAACCCCCCCAGGGATCAGTGACCCCCCGGGGCAGTGACCCCCCTGGAGAGCAGGGACCCCCCGGGACCCCATGAAGGTGACAGGCACCACAAATTTTTTGGGTGTGGCTGCGCCCTTATTGCAGAAGAAATGTGGGGGCTCCAAAACCGCCCGGACGGATTGTGGGAATTGGGGAAAATCCCGGCTGGATATGGGAATCCTGCTGGGTTTGGGGAAATGGGGAAAAATTCCGACTGGATTTGGGGTTTGGGCAAATCCCGGCAGGATTTGGAATTGGGGGAAAATCCCTGGCTTGATTTGGATTTGTGGGGGAAAAATCCCGGATCTGGATTTGGGTAACTGGGAGAAAAACTGGCTGGATTATGGGAATCCCAGGGGGAAAATCCAGCTTGGATTTGGGAATTCTTGGGCGGGAAGGGGGGGTGAGGAAAAACCCGGCGATCTCTTCCC